>JANTPZ010093284.1:0-19410 GCA_025593235.1 Vachellia pachyceras | reverse complement strand
TAAAACCTGCTGCACTTCACAGCAAAGTGAGGTGAGGAAGGAAAAAATTACGGAACCATAGTCAGGATTAAAAAAGCTGGGGGTATTTTCGTATAGTTTTTCCTCCTTTATTTAGCCATTTTCTTTACTTGGATAATTTTCATCTCCAATTTAAATGTAGTTCATGTCTAATCAATAAAATGAGTTCATTGAAAAATTAAACCCATAATTTCCACAAAATTGTTTTGTGTGTATGATAAATGCTGAATTGATGAGGTATTGGTTTTTTTTTTTGGGATATGGTGAAGTATGGCCATGAGCGTAAATGCTCAAGGTCAGTGCTATGGGAGATGACTTCAGCCCTTTGAGTGCTGAGGCTATTCGTATCAGTATATTTGATATCTGTATGCTTTGTAGGATAAGAAAACTCATACTTTGTGATGGACTCATTTTTCGGACTATATTTCTTGCTTGGCTAGGGTTGGGGAAGATCTTCAGACTTGGGTAACTTCTTCGCTAATGCTGATGCTGCCAGCTATCCAGGGAGAGAAAAGGGTGGAGGAAACTACAATTCTAACATTTTGGACACTGCCACCGTTGATATTGATCCCATGGATCTGTCGGAAAGCATGCAGGAAGCTGTGCATCGTTCAAATTTGGACATGAGGTACAGATGATGAGTATGTACTTGACCAATAATACCTTGTTAATCATTATTAGCTTTGTTTTGTGATTTTCAGGCCTCAACCCCCAAATTCCTTGATATGAGGATGAAGATAAAAGTTCAAGATGGCTGTTTATTATTGCAAACAAAAACCTTTTTTTTTTTAAAAAAAAAATTTAGATTGCCACTGTTTTGAATAATTTCCTGTAAATAACTTTAATGCTATGCAACGTGATAATTGTCCCGCACTTAAGTTTCCATTGGATAAACAACCGCAACTGGGAAAATAGGCAAATGGATCATTCAACTGTAACTTTTTTACGCATTCCATTTGTCACACAATGTGCTATCAAAGGATAGGCTATAGCCAATTTGTTTGCCTAATTTGCAGTCTCTATGTTATGGACCATAATTTTCATAGCAAATATTATAATCAGGTGGTTCACGAGAACAGAAGCATTCTGATGTATGCTTCTTATATCTCTGTATTTGAGAATTAACTTTAGTTGTGAAAACTCTAGCTCTGAATGATTAGATAGAACCATAGGTAGATGATGGTCAATGTAAAAATGGTTCTGCTACATATCTCATTCTGTCTTAATGTTCTATGAAAATGCATGTTGATGGGTCAATCATGGTTTATCCTTGATGAGCTTGATGACCGACAGTTCTTGATCTTGAGATCTCAAATGGTTTTTGTTTGGTGACAGTGGTGCTGAATATGCAAGAAAAGAAATCCCTCTTCATGTTTTGCCAACCTCTTCCCTTATCACCATTGATTCACCGTTATCATCATATACGGATCTGCAACATGTACTATTTGATGAGGAAAGGACTGCATATAACCAGGCCATTCTTCAAAACACGAGGTGAAGATTCTATATACAACATGCTAGTATCAAATACAGTTCATAAAAGATTTACTCAAGGATTCAGTTATTAATATCACTCCCTTGGTGACTGTTATTTTCTTAATCCCAGGGATGGGAAGGTGCATCCGCTCACTTTCATACACCATACTTCAACATACCAGGCTTCATTATGCAAATTGATTGAGTATTGGTCAGAATTAAAAAAGATATCTCTTTATTTTCTTTTATTTCTTTTCATTTTTATAGTTTTTGGCTTCTTTCTCTTAATAACTTCATCTCTTTGACAATGCAGTCTAAGTCCTGCTATGCTAGCACTACAAGATCGATTGAGAGAAAATGAAATTCGGGTATATACTGATCTCTTAATTTCTTTTTCAAGGTAGAAACGTTCTATAGTTTTCAGGCGATATGGACATATTATAACCTTGTTTCCCTTTTCAACATCAATTTTTTTGTTTTGGATTGGAAGCCAAGTTGCCCCATTCTATGCATGAGCGTTGCTTGCTGTTCAACGTTTCTTGAGCTATCAATACAGGCCATGCCTTCTAATGAAGGGAGGTTTTCTCTCCCATACCAGAAAGCCTCTGGTGAGAGAAAGAGAGAGAAGCCATGGGGCCCACAGGAGTGGATCTCGCTAGGTGCTGACACCCCCTCTCTTTCACATAACCTCTCTGGTGTGGGAGAGAAACCGTGGTCTCTAACAACCTGTTCAACCTTGTTAAACAATACAAGGCTGGATGACAGAATATATTTGGAAGCGGATCATATGGCTCAGCGTCAGTCTATTCATCCAGGGTTGAATTCCACCAAGGCCAGGTCGTTGTGGCCCAAAATAACATATGACAAAAACCTGCATTTTTTTTAACCTTTTAGCAAGGATTATTATGTTTATTCATTGTTAGCTCATATCAGTTACATTACAAACTTAAATTCTTTTAGGGACATCACTAATTTCCCATCATAGGCTAACTTGCATTTAGAGCCCGGCTGAGCCAACCTGTGTTGACAGCTCTTATGTTCAGCTTGCGTGTAACTGAAGTCAATCATGCTTATTCTGACAATTTTTGACACATCTACTCTTGGGTGTAACAGTTAGGAATTCTGAGTGATGAGGCCACAAGTCTGGAAGGGGAGGCATTTAGACAGAGTGAAGCAGGATCTGCATCTCACCGTCAAGTTCAATCTCATATTGCTAGGAATGTATCCAGTCCCGGAAGCCGTAGCAGAAAAGGGTATTAATCTGAAAGCCTCTTCCATTCAAAGGTTCTGCTTCAATTCATATGAACCATGACGGTTATTGGCATTAGCTTTTAGTATAAGAAATTTGGAATATCCATATTTGGAAATGTAGGATAAAATGGTATTGAGTTACCAAGTTTGCTATATTGGGAATGATCGTAAATGTTGAATTCTGCTAGCGTATAAATGATGCTTGGAACATTTTGCTCACATCTGACAAAGGAAAAGCATTTTATTCAAAATATTTGTTGTTTGAGAATTGCATGGACCTGTATTATCCATCCTCATCCTGTTGCACTGCTGCCTTCTACTTAAAGATTGTGAAATTTTGTTAACATGAATTATTTGAAGCCTTGAATTTTAAGAATTGAGAATCCAGAAAATTACTGCCATGGGAGTTTCATTTTCATATGCTCCCATTTAATCCTAGCTGGTGTACCGAATTGAACTTCGTTTTGGTCTTGAGTGATTCATAAGTCAAGTATTTAATATTGTTGGTATTGATAAGATTTTAAATGTTGTTGAATTCATCTAGGAGTAGTATTTTCAACATGCCGTTTCCAGTCAGTAGTTAATGGGAAATTGATGATCTTAGGAGTTGGATAATAAGTTGAGTGTTGTTTAAGGCTTGTTTGATAAGATTTTCATAAGGTTGTTTGGAAGCTATTTCTAGAACCTAGGTTTAGTTTCAAAACTTTGGTTGACCCAAAATTTAGGTTTTGTCCAAGTACAAAAATTTTTCTGAAAAGCTATTTTGGTTACAAAATCTCGATTTGAAACTTAGGTTTTCTCTTTCTTACTTTTTTCTATTTTTTCTGGCATACTTTTTTCCTTCTTTCTCTTTCATCTTTCCTACTTTTCATTATTTTTCTTTCCTCTTTCCTACCTACTTTTATCCGTAAAAGCTAATAACTTCCCGAATATAAATCACTTTTCAAAATTTAGGTTTTGTCTCGAAATTTGTAAAAGCTATTTTTCAAAATCTATTCTCCAAAACATAGATTTTGCCTCCGAATCTATTCTAAAAATGATATTCAAACAAGCCTTAAATATAAGATTGATTCGTTTTATCTTCAAGAATTTATTATTTCTTTTCAAAATGTGAAAATGTCTCTATTAGCTGCATATGTTTTAAAAACTTTTATTAAGGAAAAGTTCAAAATACCTTGCTAAAGAGGGTTTTATGGAAATCAATACATTTGCTAGAAACAATTAACTATTTTTTAATATTTATAAATTAGTTATCCAATTCATATATTAAAAATTGGGTGTAGCATCTAATTCAAAGTAACTACTGTTTGCTAGTTCAGCCTTTCTTTCTGTGACTATGAAATTTTGACCAAAAAGTTTATGGTTAAGGGTGGAGGAACGTGCCTCTCCAAATAAAATGTTGAGGAAATAGCAGGCTTTTTGAAGAAAACAAAATGAAAATGCATTGTCCATGGGATAATATACAGGACATGGGTTTGAAGAGAGAGAGAGAAAATATAATCACTCAAAGTTGATATTGAGTTTAACGGATGATTAATCCCTCGTAATATGAATAATGTTTAAATTTCCATTGAGAGAAGTGTTTATAATTAATGTTTGATAATATACATGATTTAAAAAAAATAAAAAGTAATATGAACCAATTTTTATTTATTGTATTCATTATATACAGCTCATTTACTTTAAAAGTGTTTTAATTATTACATTAGATTTTGCGTTGATCCTTCCTAATGTATATCCATTGTGGAATTTACCATGTAGCAGCGTGACTAATATTTACTTTGGGGAATGGACAGTTGAAAGGGAAGGTTGCCCCCAAAAAGTTGTTGATGTTGGTGTACGTGGGGCATCACTGTTCTTCCACAGTCCTTCTGACATAATGTTTAGTCTCATTCCTACGCCAAGACTTACTTGTCCCATTTTTTTTTTCACTTTCAAATTGTTTTTTCCAAAAAGAAAAAAAAATCCTTCTACGTGATTGGCTCTTGATACCATTTATTATGATAAACTAAATTAAAACCCACTCACTGTTTCTAGATATTTATTGTTGCATAGTGACTAGTGAGTGTTTTCACATTTAGATATAATACATTTTCTAAAAATAGTCTGATATTTAATATAAGGCTTAATTGATTGATTCAAAGAGATTAGACAAACTACATAAATTACTTTAAAATATTTATTATTTTTAAATTAATTTACCTAACTTATGAACTAAAATATATTCCAATGATACATTATAGATGTGTTTCATAGAGATATTATAATTGGTATTATAAATAGTTAATTTATTTATCGTTTTTAATCTCTTTAAATCAGTCAACCGAATCTTATATTAACAATCAATTAAAGCAAGTAACATAAAAAAATACTTCTCCAATCCTAAACATGAAACTCTTTTTGTGGTGCAATTTACACTGTTAAAAGATTCTGACATTCAAGAGTAGTATATACACGTGTGTGTGTGTGATGTATAGTTTTTGTTTGCTATTATTTTTTATGGGTTAAAGTGTAAAAAGCATTAACATTTACAAAAAGTTAAAAGTTTGTATAACATCTTATACATATCAGAAGTGCAAAAATACCCATGAGTTTTTAAAATGGTTGCAAAAATATTAAAATTGTTATGAAATTATACATATAAGTGTGGATGTCCATAAAACTCTTTGGATTCCTCTTAGAATTATTTCCCTCTAAATGTCAATTCCCATAACCTCCAACCCCTTATTATTCCTCATGCTTAATACTACAAAGACCATAACTTCCTATGCCTTTATGTTGTATTATAATGTGGGTTTATTCTTTTGTTTATGGCATTGTAACTCTTGGAAGGGTTTAGTGCCTATAAATAGGGTTGTAAAGCAAATGGTTGGAGGTAATTGAAATCACATATGGAATGAGAAATGCTCCTATACTCTCTTCCACAATCTCTTGTCTTCTTTTATCTTTTATACTCTCATTTTTAGTTTTATAACACGTTATCAGCACGAGGCTCTGTTAAGGGAGTATTTTCTTATCGTTGTCTTAACAATTTTCTTCAATCTTATTTTATCTTATCTCTATATAATTTATCAATGATAATCTTAGCCTTTTTATGAAATTGAAGGTAACACTTCTTACCGATTGTTTTATACATTGAGTTTCATGGCTACGATTGGAGATTGTTTTCATTATTATATCTTATTCTAATCCTCTTTAGAATTTATATATTGTCTTGATATATAAGTCATATTTGAGACATTAATTTTTGTTGTAATATTTTTTATATTATGTTCATGTAATTATTATTCTTATGTGTACCGTGTTTTTATTTATTTCATTATTCTTATATTTTATATTTTCCCCATCTCTACTTTGAGGTCCAATTTATTTTCATTCTTTTTCTTCATATTCATTTCGTTATGGTTATACTCACATCACTATCACTTATATAAATATATATGTATATCACTCTATTATTCACTTTATTGTTAATATTGTTTATTATTTTATTTCTACCAGTTATTTATATTGTGCCATTTATTTATATTATTACATATATGCATGTTTGTTTATTTATTGCACGCGCATATATATATGTCATATTTATTTATTATTTATTGCATATTTATTAATATACAGATTTATTTATGTTGACATATATATATATTTCCCTATCTTCCTGTATATATTGCCATCCCCCTTTATGAATATTATTTCATATTGTTATATTATTTATTCACACTTCATTTATTTATTTGATATTTATATTTCGTTATTTTAATTCTATCATTATTTAAGTTGTTTCATTTTATTTACTTTATTTTATTTTATCTTTTCATTTTCTTTTATTATCATTTTTTTATCTATGTTATTTATTTATTGTTATTATAATTTACATGTTCCTTATCTTTTACTTCCCGTCTCTATTTATATTTCATTTTTTATCATTCATTTTCATTTTGTTATTTCTTATTATGTTATTATTGTTTATATTTACTTATGAATTTAAATTTACAATTGTAATAATTCGTTTACGGAAGAACATTGTGGATACTTGCAAATGGAAAAAAATTGTACTATTTGAATAATCAAATTGCTACAAATATGAAAGCCCTGAAGGCTTAATGTTTAAGCATCAAAATTTGGTAGCTTATAAAGATTTTATTTTTGGTCCAAAAGACCAATGCTTGAAGGAAGCGATGATGCACTATTGAAATACAAAAGGATGATGGTCATGATCATATTATTGGATTAATTGACAATTGAAAGTTGAGCCTTTTAATGGCATTAAAATTGTAAGAAAATCTTATAATATGATGTGAAGTCATATAGAAAAATACATATCAATCCATTGAAAAAAGTTAAATTGGTTGGTTATGAAACCATCAATAACCATGGAATTTATGTTATTATATAATAATATATGTTAGTTCCTAAAGAACTATCTACTACAAAATTAATATAGCTCATGAAGAATTATATGTTACAAAATTGATATAATTCATAAAGAATTGATTTAGTTCCTAAAGAACTAATATAAATTTTTAATTTATAGGCGAAAAAATGATGATGAAAAGTTTGACCCATAAATTTATATTAGAGTTTTAGTTCACTCAAAAGTCTAAAGATAATATCCCAATTAGATTAAAATCCAACATTGTATGGGAGTCATGAAGTACAAAGACTTTCAAGTGAAATACACTGAATAAGAAAAGTATGTTTATATGATTCACATTTGAGGGGGAGATCATTACAATACAAATGTGAGCTAATTTTCTATATATTTCCATTTATAAAGGGAGATTCTTAGGTGTTTTGACCTCTCAAAATGGATGTCATGTTAAATGTCATATTGAGATTTTAAATCAATATGTTATAAAAATTGAAAAGTTGTTATGGTAAACTAGAGGTTTACTGATTTAGCAAATTTATTGTTGGCATGACTTGTTTGATCATCCGAGTCATATATAAAATGTAATATAATGTCAAACATTATGTATTGACTTCTATTGAAGAATCATAATATTCTTCATGAATAGTCATCACATTATATATAATTTAAAGGTTATCTTGTGATTCTTGTTCTCAATAGAATATGGATAATGAGAAGATCATTGGTTATGATTTGAAATAAATGTCTACATTTCTAGAAATATATTAACTTATATGAGCCCATTTGAAAAGCATGTAAACCATACAAGTATTCAATAAGTTTGATAGATGCATCTATAATATGGTTACATGTGTGGTTATTAGTAACTTGCAGCCTGAAATTTATAAGATTGTTCAAACAAATCATTAGGTTTATGAGTGCACAATTTCCAAATTATATGATGCATAATAATTCATTAAAGCCTCCATATATAGCTTGATCAATGCTTATGAGAACAAGATTATTATTTCAGTGTTGGTATATCTGACTTAATATATTGCATCACTTATACATATTAAGCTAACAAAATTCTTCCAGTGAAATTAGTTTTTGGTCAGAAGCCAGATATTTTCCATTTTAAAGGTTTGAATGTTCGATATTTTCTTGTTTATCCACCACAATGCTCATAGATGGAAAGTCGAGATAAATGTTGGGCAAGATTCTCCTCCTTATTTGTTTCTAAATGAAACAAAATTATGTTTCTAAAGAGATCAAATGGGTTTATTAGGCTTGTACTGCATTGTTAGTTGATTATTATTTGGAAAATTTCTTCCACATGAGGGGGAGAAATTAAGTGGTTGGAGACAAAAATACATTGAATGCATTATTACTATCAAATATAGATCCTCAACTAAAAGAGTATAAACCAGAAGTTCATCGAATATTGCATTTATGAGATATTGTAAAAAATATCTGCCAGATCGAATTACTAACCTAAATGAGAATTACTAATTCTCATATTCCGGCTAAAAATGCTCCCATTAGTATATGAAAGTGAGACATGTTGAAGCATGATAAACAATTGGTTCCAATTATACTTTGGATAAAAAGGAGCATATAATTATGGGCTTGTTTGGATAGTCCGTTGGGAGAACGGACACAGATTCTGAGGTAAATATGTGAGATGAATTTTGTCTCGGTAAGCGCAGGAATGGCTTTTGGGGAGGCAAACGGCCTCCCCAAACAAGCCCTATGATGATCATATTGAGGAGGCTGACACTCTAGAAGAGGCCAAGACAAAACCAGTTTTAAAAACCTCAATGGAGGTTCAGGTACCTGAAAAATAATATTGAGATTTTGATAAGTTATGTCGCAATGAGAAAAATGGAACCAAAAAAGATAAAGTTGTTGACAATGGTTTTGATAATAATATCATACGATCAAATGAGGATTTTATATGTGAACTGTCATAAAAGGATGAGAGAAAGATGATTAGCCAACAGAAAAGGAAAAAGATGCAATAAAATATGATTGCATCATTTCGATATGTGAGAATTATGGACTGGTAGTCCAAATGCATGAAATATAAAGTTGCTATGAGACATATGAATATTTATGTGAAAATACAATTTTTCATAATGGTATGATGATGAGGTATATTATTTTGTGGTGGATGGAAAATAATTTCTAGTTTGGAAGGATATGAACACAAAATTTACCTGGATTGGATATTATTATATCTTAAACATATGGCTCAATGTGAAATTTACATGAAAATCCTTGAAGGTTCTAACTTGTTAAAAACATGTTTAAGAAAAATCATTACTATATAAAATACTATATGGACTAAAATAATTTGAGCATATATACATTATTTAAAACGATATTAAAAAAATAGTATATGTTGTATCTTATTTTGAAAGTCATGATTTTTGCTTTGATATTTTGATTACAAAATTGAATTTAATAGACTAGAAGTCCCTTATGATCTATTCCATGTTAATTCACATGATTTGTTAATATTTGTGTTATATTTTTATTATAAAAAATTAGGTTTCTGCAGGTACTCAAATGGATAGTGAAACTGAGATTTGATACAATGATTTAACATTCCCAGAAAAGATACTAGAGACTTGATGAATATGCTTTAAAGATATCACATAATGACAATGTGTCATGCAGAATTCAGCTAAGAGGAAGTTATGCTCTGAAAGGCATTTGAGATTATTTGTTTGACGAGAATTCAATATACCCTATTGGGGTAAAAAGATAAAGGGTGATGTTGTTATCAGGGAGGGGGAGTAATAGTGACGATGTTATCATAAGGAGAAGTAAAAGTGATACCATTTCCAAGGGGAGAAAAGATCTTACTGCACTCTTTTTTCTTTAACCAAGATTTTGTCCCACTGGATTTTTCTGGTAAGGTTTTTAACGAGGCATCTTCAATACATGTTGTGTACTCTTTTTCCTTTACGAGGTTTTTGTCCTATTGGGTTTTTCCTAGTAAGGTTTTAATGAAACACAATATTTGTTTATGGGCATCCAAGGGGGAGTGTTATGAAATTATATATATAAGTGTGGATGTCCATAAAACTCTTTGGATTTCTCTTAGTCTCTCCCTCTAAATGTCAACTCCCATAACCTCCAACCCTTTATTATTCCCCATGCTTAATGCCACAAAGACCATAACCTCCTATGCCTTTATGTTGTATCATAATATGGGTTAATTCTTTTGTTTATGGCATTGTAACTCTTGGAAGGGTTGTAAAGCAAATGGTTTGAGGTAAATGATATCACATATGGAATGAGAAATGCTCCTATGTTCTCTTCCACAATCTCTTGTCTTCTCTTATCTTCTATACACTCATTTTTCGTTTTAAAACAAAAATAATTAAATATAACTTAATATCATTACATTTTATTGTATGGCCCATATTATTTTTACATATATATTTATCGATGTCAAATTATATTTAATATCATAATATTTTTACTCTCATTTTAATCATTCACGGGGATTTTCAACCCAGTATACGATATTGAAACATGCTTTTTATAAAAGTTGATGGAATTTTACAAACTTAACCCATTTTTTTTTAGTTAATGGCTCAACTCGTGCACTTCTGTCGCCTAGTCACTTTGGTCACTGCCAACTCCCTACACATACATTAAATGAGGCCCCTCCATTTTTCTTTTTAGTTTTTACTTCCATGCTCCTCTCATCTTCTCTCCTAATCATCTTATTATAAGAAAAAATATTAATGATGTGACCTTTATATGAGGCTAAATAAAACCTTAATTAGAATTCAACACATGATCCAATCATCAAAAAGCGTTTCCTTCACATCCCTCCTATAAATATACCCCAACAAAAAGCAGACCTTGTATGAATTACAAGTTCAAACCAAACCAAACTGCTTGTAAGAGAAATATAGCTATGTGTGATTTGTGTCATAATGATCACAGCCATATTAAGAGGCCTCACAGATCCAACAAACCTGCTTGGCAAGCAATAAAGGAGCTGTCGGAGCAAGGCGGTGAAGTTAGGCTCGACCACTTCCACCTGCTAAGCCGCCTTGGCTCCGGCGACATTGGGAACGTGTTCCTCTGCGAGATCAAGCGCACGTTGATGATGAACAATAACCTTGGTCATCAGTACAGTGGCGGTGGTTGCTACTATGCGTTGAAAGTTGTTGATAGAGAGCGACTGAGAATGAAAAATAAGGTGAAGAGAGCTGAGGTTGAGAGAAAAGTTTTGAGCGTTGTTGATATCCTTTCCTTCCAACCCTATATGCTAAGTTCGATGCTTATCACTACTCGTGTTTGCTCATTGATTACTGCCATGGCGGTGACTTGTTCAGGCTTCAACGAAACCAGCCAAATCATCGTTTTAGTGTCTCAGCTGCTAAGTAAGTTCCTTAACTACTTCAATTCTCATCACGATCTTGTTCAGGACAGTTCACATCGATCCTTCACAACAAGTGTGAATGAACTTAACTTACTTGACATTGGAAATTTTGTTTTATTTAGTGGAGAAAATAGATATCTTTTCCTATAAAGTATATTTTTTATCGGTTCAACTCAGTCTTAAATATTGATTTTGTCCCTGATTGAAAAATTTATTGATTAGAAGAATTTGATGTTTTTATATACAAAAAGTGTCATGAGGATTTTATACCCAAAAAACACTGGCCGCCACTAAAATGTTTCAAACATAAACTTTTTAAGAAATTTTCCCATTTTAAATAGTTAAAAAATAGAGATTAAATTGTTATTGAGTTAAAATTATAGCAACTGAGTTATATGTATTTAAAATTTAGGGAGACAAAGAAGATTCATTTTTCTATAAAGTTTGTTTGAAGAGTGTTGTTAATGTTTTATGTATGTGTTGGCAGGTTCTATGCAGCTGAGGTTCTTGTAGCTCTTGAATATCTGCACATGATGGGCATAATTTACAGAGATCTAAAGCCAGAGAATGTTCTTATTCGAGAAGATGGCCACGTCATGCTCTCTGACTTCGACCTCTCTCTGCTTCACTGTGAGGTTCATCCCAAGCTTATAAATCATAGCAACACTGCAACGACAACAACGAAGAAGATGAAGAATAAGAAGAATGCAAGTTTCTGTTGTGAAAACTCAGTGGAGGATGCAGCCATTATCAGAAGGAGCAGGAGTAAGAAGAATAAGAAAGCTTCGTGCATAGCTGATGACGTGGAATCATCAGCAGAGCCAATGAAGGCAAGATCCAACTCATTTGTTGGGACCCACGAATATTTATCTCCAGAGATGATATTAGGGTTAGGACACGGGAGCGCAGTGGATTGGTGGGCGTACGGGGTGTTCCTGTACGAGCTGCTGTATGGGATCACACCTTTCAAGGACAAAGACAACAAGAAGACAATGAGGAACATTATAGGGAAGTCGACGGTGAGGTTTCCGACAAGTGAGTTCAGAGACAAAGAAGATGATGAGCAAGAGATAGCGAAGGCACAAGACCTCATTAAAGCGCTTCTGGTGAAGAATCCTAAGAAGAGACTAGGTTCTACGGGAGGATCATGCGAGATAAAGAGACATGAATTCTTCCATGGCACCAACTGGGCCTTAATCCGATCGAATAATCCACCTATTGTCCCTAAACAAGAATCCAATAATGATGTTACAGTATTAGCTGACTTGGCCAAGGACGAGGCTAAAATTGATTTCTTCTGAAACATGTGTAAGTAGACGCTACAGGGTTATATATAGTAGTCTAATATGTCCTTCTTTATATATTTCTTAGTCTAAAGTCATCCAAATACATTTTTTGTCTTAATGTACATTTTTATCTCAGTCTTAACTCTAAGGTCATCTCTGATGAACAGCAAGATTTGAAATTCCGAATAAATCGAGCTTATGTAACTGTATTTTTTTTTTGTCTCTACAATTAATTAAACATAATATATCACAATATATACAGTACTATAGAATATTTTATTTATATTTCTCTTGTCGTTTTTTAAGCAATAATATGCATGTGATTGCAGGATTGAGGGTTGAAGATTACTACTCTCTCCATTTCTTTTCATGGACACAACTAACCAAATTAAGTTAATAAAAAAGTTGATTAAAATAAATTAGGGATAACTAATAAAAGTTGGTTTAGTCTTTAAGAAGTTAATTAGCAATCCATAAGATCGTAAATTAAAATCTCGCTACTAATATGAAGATTTGTAAACATTTTTTGAACCAAGAGATGTGCCTTAATTAATCCCGGTAAGTCCCTGGAATCACAATTTAAGTGCTTATTTACCAAAAGAATTAATTAGAGACAATAACAATATAAAAAATTAGTTTTTCCAAAATTTTGTTGAGAGAGAGAAGAGTGCTTATGGTGAGAGAGAGAGAGAGACTAAGTGTGTTTTGGGAATCCATTGAGAGAAAAGAGTTTACAGATTACGAGAAAAATTTATGGAATCCAAGAAGAATTTATAAATTTCAAGATGGTTTTTACGGAATTTAAGATGGTTTTGTTTTGGCTTGCGTGCACCGTTGGGAATAAAGAGTTCCCAAACAAGCACTAAGTTACTGGAGAAAAAAAGGTGTGTGGAAGAGAGAGAGCCTTGATAATAAATAGGATAATATTAAAATGAGTAACTGATTAAATAGGGACAAAATGAAAAATTAACAAAAAAAATTGACGAAAATATCAAAATGTTTCTTATAAATAGAAACAAGTCATTGTCTGTTAAAATGACACGGGTGGGGTAGTGTATGAAATCGTGATGTTTTGGAAGAGGTATTGAATTTAATTGAAAGGGAACAAATAGGAACATAAATATCTGAAGGGTTATATCATATAAGATCTTCAATGTTGTGTGAGATATTTTGCTACAATATAAATGAGTGTGAAAATATCTTAAAAGGTAACGTGAGGGGACAATGCCAATTAATGCATGTTGAAGAAGAAGAGTTTGATGGATTAGAACTTGAAATAGTAATATAGCTAAAACTATTATTACTATATAAACAACCAAAAACAAAACTGAAAGGCAGTAGCACTGTATATATCCTGATTAATTACCTACTTACTGGGAACTTCGTTCATCATATTGTGCGAAACTAACCATTTCTATTATACTCAATCTCATTGGTTAAAAAAGATATTTAAATCTATACGCATATAGTATGTAGTGGGAAACATGATGTAATTGTTGAAGACATAGTGCATTGTCGTGTTATTAAATTATGTGGACAAATTGGGCGGTTTAATTAAATGAAAATGGCCCCTCCCTAGTTTTACAGTTAAACTGATGTTGAGATGTTTTCTCAAAAAAAAAAAAAATGATGTTGAGATGTATTCACACTTTTTCCAAGTTGCCATCTATACCATATTCGTTATCTCTCTTCCATTCTTCATAATTAGCTCCACCACACTTGTTGACCCTTTCCTATTTTTATGTATATGAACTTGCATGCCTTGATATATTTTGGCACTTTCCATTATGCTCCTTTGGTTCCCAAAGAAAAAGAAAGGAAAAAACCTATTTGATAGTTAATACTATCTTTGGTATAATAAAATTTAGTTTATAATGTAAATATTATACTATAAACTAGATCTTATAATAAAACCCTAGAGATAGTACATAAATGTTTTAACCATAGTAGGGAGACTTGAACTAGATCGGCCAATTGAACCAATGAATTAACCATTTGATCTCAATCAACTACATCGGGGGATGTATTAGGCTTGGGATTAACCTAGTTGATCCAGGATTTAACTCAATACAATTCACTCAACCTATCCTTTGAATCTTTATTTTGGGAGAGGACTACATAAGATATGGATATGAAAATCTTGGCTGTGGGCCATTGACCCACCCTAGAATTGATCCAAGGCTTTGCACTTTCAGTTAGAAGTCCAAGCCCACTCCCTCACTTACCCACAATGATTTCCTTTGGGTTAGAAGCCCAATCCCAATCCCCCACTAGCTCAAACTAAGTTGTATAGCTTCTATCTTTTTGTAACAAAAAAAAAAAGCTTCTATCTTTTAAACATTAAGACTCTACAGAATTAGGTTGAGTAGAAGAGACTAATTCCCCACAATGTGGTGAGTTAAGGTTCAAATTTCTAGTGTTCGATAGTTTCTCCAACAGGATTACCTCCAATAATAGTATATATGTAATTAGCTAAAAAAACATTGGGAGTCTACCAACAACAACGAGGTTTAGATAGAGTGAAAAGAGCTACTAATAGGAATTCATAAGGCAATTATGTCAATTGGATGTGATATATTACTTGACATTCAACTATTAAAATGAGTACGTGGAAGAAGACAATTAAGTATTTTTATTTTTATTTTTTGTGTAATTTTATTATTTACAAAATAGGAAGAAGACAATTAAGGGTTATTTTGTATTTAATTGATTGTTAGATATTTTGCATTTAGTTAAATGATAGCATATTTTGTATTTCGTTGATTATTAGAAAGGTTTGATATATCTTTTAGATACTTTGAATCATCTTAAATATATTTAGAGTATATTAGTAGTTTATCTTTTAGAATATTATTGTAGATATATGCGTGCCAATCAGGAATGTCACGGATATTATTAGCATCATTATCTTTATTTAAGGAGCAAGTTGTATTAAGTTATTTCATAATCAATGAGAAGTTTTTCCTCAACAGTTTTTAATTGCGGGTTGTATTCGGGTTATTATACAGTTGCGTAGTAATAAGAAACTTATCGACTTTTATGGAGCCTTTATAACTAAAGATCTAAAGACAATTTTCTCTAGGTTTGAGTAGAGACAGATTAACTTCAACCAAATCTGTGACTGACTCCAAGCTAACAAGCTCTGGTAGTATGTCGGGTGCAACCAATGCAAGCAGCCATGACGCAAGTGTTGAGTCAAGTGCATCATGTTCATCACAAGTACGTTCTGATGGTTTAGTAGCAGTGCCATCAAGAAACCGATGCAGCCTGTGTTGTTTGACCATGAAGTGTACTTGTTGTTTCCACAGCGAGAAATTTGTCTTGTCCAACCTGATGGTAATCTTCTTATTGGAGAATCCTTGTGTAGCAGCCATGGTTGATGCCAATGAATAGTAGAAGTGCTATTGATCCAGATGAGCTCAACATGTTTTTGTTAAGCAATTGATCCACACCGGAGATCAACTCACGAGTATGTTAGAAATTTTTTTATGGCATCGGTGATGGCAGAGTCAGTATGACTCTGATACCATGCCAGAAACTAGAGTATGAAATGATTCTAGATCTTATTGATTGAAAATGGTTGAAGTACATTTTATAGTCTCACTAATATTCAATGCTAACGTGTACCATAATGGCTATCACAACATAACAAACTCATATAACAGACTCATAACTGCTCATTCTCATAACAGATTCATTAACCACATCATAGAGATAATGACACTAATACTCTAATGGTTACCAATATCAAATAAACTTCTAATATAGACTCTCAGCGACTAACCTGTATTTCTTTTAAAAAAAAGGATCCTACTAATAAGTTCTACTAGTATATAATCATTCAGCACAGCGTAATAAAGATAAAAACAAACGAATGATAACCACAAATAGAAAATTACAATCTATCTAGGACAGTGATGCCTGATACCCAAGACCTACTTCCTAGAAAAACGTTATCAACAATTTGTAATATAGTATAAGTGAAATCAAAAGACTAAGAATTAATTTCAATTTAACATCAACGCTTAACCACTAAGTTATGTTTAAATTAAAAAAAAACCTAGAGATAGATAGATAGAGAAGAGAAAAGAGAGAGAGAGAGATGATCTTTATACAGTGAACACAACAAATGAAAAAGAAATGTAAATGTTGCAAAATAGCAGTAAAAGAAAGGAAAGCAAGGATATTTAGTAAGAGTGATGTGTGTATGGTTGTGAAAAGTAGGCGCTCACAGAGAGAGAGAGAGATGCATGGAAGAGATTCCCAAGGAGAATCGAATCAGGCCACTTCCCTTATTATCACTTTATTCTTCTTTACAGTTTGCGTCTCCTTCTCTTTACCCTTCCCCAAGAGAATGGACGCCACCACCAGCTGCACACACATCACACACACAACATTCACAACAAAATTAAAAGATGGTCAAAATCACTCCTCCAACACTTGATATTCTCTCTTCTCTTTATTGAAACTCCCCATTCCCCTCCTCCCCTTTTCTTTTCTCTTTTCCCATTTTCTATATATCTCCTTCCTTCTCTTTCATTCTATAATTATATATTCTCCTTCAATTCTCTGTCATGCATTATTTTCCTCTATAACACATGATACAAATGCCAAATGTCTTGAAACACAGTGACATGAAAGCTATCCTAAGAAATGGCGGGTTAATTAGATCATGCTGATAACTTTTAAGTCGATAGTCCGGCCTCAGCCTTATGTTCAAGAGACTCGCTGTAAAACCAAATTAAGTTCAATTGTTGGTGAAGATCTCAGGGTTGATGATTTCAATCTCTCAGTTCTTTTCACATATAGTGTGAGTCTTTTTTTTTAAGCTTTATTATGGAGAATGAAAAGGATATTCAAAATGGAAAGCAGCAACTATTTTCTCGAGCATTTTGACTGTCAAATCTCTCTGTGGATTCCAAAGAGCTAGTAATTGAAAGAGACTTGAATTGAATCCCCCCTCTTTTCGTTGTTGTTATTTGGGATAGCCTGTGGGCCTCTAACCTGTATGTGTATATATAGTTTTTATAATGATAGGACGAATATTCATCAATTCACATGGCAGCATTATCATCATCATCATCATCATCATTATTTCTGAAGAGGATTCCACATTGTCCAATAGCAGACAGACATCTTTATTTTTCTTCTAGCTTTTGGTTTTTCTTTTGCTTCTTTATTATCATTATTATTATAATCAATAATAATGTGAGATAGATTCTGTATGTGGGGCTGCGGCAATTCGAATTGAACCAAATGCTATGGTCAAAGGGTCTTTCTAGGGTTGATGGAGGATTCGATTTTGATAAGGTGGTTGCCACTATTTCTGTTTTGCCATTAGGTTACACTAACATGCTCTCCTCTCTGAGTTGTTAACTTGTCTACCATGCCACAAATATGTTTCCTGCTCTTCTTTGTTTTTATTTTCATAAATAGTTAATATATATGCTCTCAGATACATGGGACAAAACTTGGGTGAAATTAATCAGATCCATTATGTTCAAGTATCCAATCGGATTCTGCCACAAGTATCACTTTCATTCATTAGCATTTAATCACCACTAGATAAGGGGGATTTAACATCCCCATTATGTCCATTTACTAAAAACAGATAAGAGAAGTAAGAATCTCACGTCTGTTTTCAAAGGGGTGTCACTTGTATCCAAATACTTCTAATATCCCTCATATAGCCATCTCCATAGACATAAAAGGGAAAAAAAACGGACGTGAAAATTGTACACCATAGTGGTGAATACTAATATGGGATCAAGAACAAAATGGTGAGCTATGAGAGTGAATTAAGAACACAATGCTGCTTATTATCCTATTAAAACTACTATAACAACAAGAACCGTACAGTTACAAACTTAAAGTAGCCCCCCCCCCCCAAAACACAAACTCGCTACTGCCAAATTAAAGTAAAATCTGTTCAAAATTCAAAGTATTTAGTTGTCTCTCTTTGGAATTGTAGCTCGCAGCGCAGCAAGAATAATTTTTGCCTTTATCTCGTTTTCCTCCTTTAGAATTCATCGATTCCATTTATCAATGTTGCCCCTTCCATGAACACTCAAAAAACCAAAAAAAAAAAAAGTACTTCACGACCATCCATATGTTTATTCTTTTTCCCATCGCCGATCTCTCCACTCTATATATAAACCTTCCCTCTTATCACTTTCCCTCATCACCACATATCCCTTCACTCATCTCTGTCAACATCATCTCAAGGTCTGTCTCTCTACTCTTCATTATCTTCACTCTTACATATAACATGAAATGAATCATTTACATATGTATATTTTTGTTGTAATGAAACAGTGATTTGTTTGCAGTTCAAGTAATTGAAGTGAGGATCGATATGAACAGGCCTGGAGACTGGACTTGCAGGTCATGCCAGCATCTGAACTTTCAGAGGAGGGACATTTGTCAGAAATGTGGGGATTCAAAGTATGGAGATTTCGGCTATGGAGGAGGAAGAATGGCGACGATGGGATCTTCCTTTGGGTTTAGCAATAGTACTGGTTCTGGTTCTGATGTTCGTCCCGGTGACTGGTACTGCTCTGCTGCAAACTGTGGGGCTCATAACTTTGCCAGCCGATCAAGCTGCTTCAAGTGTGGTG
>JANTPZ010093283.1:0-19604 GCA_025593235.1 Vachellia pachyceras | reverse complement strand
AAGAAGGTCCTACTCTGGCCCTCTACTCTTAGCTATATTCTTCCCCCTGTCTTAAACTGTTCTTTGGCTCAGCTTTTCTTTTTTCTGTTTTTTTAAATATACTACAGGTTATGCGGAGTATAAAAGACAACATCACACAGGATATTCTGTTGAATGAAATTTACCAGATAATTCGCCTTCCGATGTATGCTGACAGGATAAAAAATGACAGTAAAGCCCACCATGTTGGTGCGGTACGCCGGAGGTGATTGGTGAGACGGGAATTTGATGATGTCCTTGACATTTTCTCTGTTCGTAAGAATAAGATGCCAGAAGTGCATTCGATCGGGAAAACAAGATCAGCCGCATCTATTGATGCTCGTCTGTGGGATTAATTTCAATTTGTAAGTGGATTCGACTATGATGTGGCCACCATACATGTAGGCTGTCTGCTTCTATTCTGTAATTAGCATAGGCCTTGTGGTATTGCTGTGCAGCTGAGTTGTATTATCTAGCTTGCATAGTTCAAAATGAGGCCGGAGTGTTCAGATAAAGAGAATTAGGGTTAGGATCACAATGTAAAGTATCGATTCTCAAGTAGTGATTGATCATAAGCCGTTCACAAAGTAGATGTTTCCTAGATTCTGCTTCCATTGCGTGAGTCAGAATTTTCATTCTGTGAATATTAGTGCAAAAGATCCTTCCATTGCCTGTCTATCCTTTTCCCGTGGCTTAGTTGCAACGCTTTTGTTCAGATGGAGTTATCATCAGCGCCTAAGCAAATGCTATCTGATTGTGTTTTTTTTTTTTTTTGTTCTTCCATGAAAATGGTGCTGGCAGCTCAATCCAAAATTCCAATTGAGGTTCATTATTTGAACTCGTCTAGGAATTTTTGAAGGAAACAAAATCATAATATTATTCAACACTTGCCATCTTTTTCCTCCCTCGTTTATGGGCTTGATCCTGTTACTTATTTTATAAAGCATGCAGAATAAGCAAGATAAATCCTACTTAAGTATCGTA
Source organism: Vachellia pachyceras (assembly GCA_025593235.1). Taxonomy (NCBI): domain Eukaryota; kingdom Viridiplantae; phylum Streptophyta; class Magnoliopsida; order Fabales; family Fabaceae; genus Vachellia; species Vachellia pachyceras. The sequence goes on along the minus strand of JANTPZ010093283.1, from coordinate 18,602 downwards.
TAATCATGGCCTGCTAGTTAAATGTTCTATAATAATTTCGAAGGGAAGAAAAATGTAATCCACGTGCAATCTACCATCTTTGTTTTGATTCAAGTAAAAAATATCTTATTACCCAGAAGGATTTAGCCTCCGGACAAGTTTTGCTAAGAATCTCAGATCCCTGCAGAGATTAGCATTTATTGAATAGGGACTCAACAATGGCTAGCAATTAGCAACTAATGTTTCAATGGACATGAAAAACCATAGAATACCATGATATCACTAAAAATAATTAGTCTCCCAGATATGTAAAGTCAACGTGATTGTAGTCCAGTAACCTTGACATTCGTAGAATGATTTTGATTTTGTACAACACAGCCTTCCCAATCAAAGACTGGTGGCTAACCATAAAGCATTTGTCTTCCCCACTAAACATTGTAACATGCACTTGTACATCCATCTTTCTCATAATGGCATTGATCTTGACATCTCAACTAATGAATTCATAAACCTGTGAACATGATGCCCATAAAAACTAAATAAGGCAAGAAACACTTGTGGATAAATTCTCAGGTAGACATGGTTAAAAAATGATAAGAAAATACAACCAATTATTAATTATAACTGTAAACATGCCAGGTTGACTTTACAGTGGAGTTAACTTCTGACATATTTGTATCATCATCATCATCATCAGCTTGATCTACCAGACCAATCTTTCATAGACTAGGTAGTGGAGAAACAAAAAAGACAACACTCAAGAATGTTCTTGAAATCAAACAATTCTTTTCAATTATTTCAATTAGAGAGCTGATAAGTAGTCCTATATACATATGAGCTTTAGAAGTTTAACACAATCAAGGCACCCAAACGAATTAAGTAAATGGTTATCTGGGATATGGATAGCTAACGTCCAAATCCTAATAACCCAGTAGAAACATTAATAGGAATCCCAAACTAAGAATCAAATCAAAGCCACTAATAAACAATCACAGAATTTACATCACTAGGTCTAACTTTGCACAACTAATATTTCACAGGTGCATATGATAATAGGTTATTGACATAGATTGGGGAGATACTAAACAGAAATAACTCAGGCTTCAAATTCTGGGCAGAAAACTACGATAGAACTATATTCCAAAGAAAGCATGAAAAACAGGAAAAAAACGATAGGTTAATGATTTTTTTTTTTTTTTTTTTTGCTGTCAAACAAGAAACAACAGTAAAGGTGAGATAAATATACTGAACCTTCAAGTAAAAAAGCTGGTGAAACTATGAATCAACTAATTCCTACTCATTCAAAAGGTCCATCTACTAAAAACTGATAGCGGAGGATATTACACCTATTGTCATATTACAACCGACTTAGAAGTTTTATTGCTTCTTTAGATGTGGAAGTTATAGCTTATGTAATTAAAAATTAGATAATAGATATAAATGTTTTAGCCTGTTAATTAAGGATATAAATATAGACATTATGTTTTTAGTTCATGTCATAGACGAATTTTAACCATCTTTCAACACCTTCATAACCTGCACCAGAAGAACAATACAAAAAACAAAAAAATCCTAGGAAATGAAAAACTAAGGGAAAGAAGCTTAAAGCAAGCTTTCTGTTTTTCCTTAAACAAATTCAGTTTTCGATGTAAAAAGTAAAAGGTGTACCAACAAGGTTATGCCACCTGACATGTTGAAGAAAGGAAGACTAAAGTCCTCTAGAGAAATTAATAGAAACATGTCAAGGGTGCTGCTCTATGTTTTCTCAGTGCATTGTCCATATCAGCTTGAGAATTGAGCTCGACTTTATCAAAAGATTTCAACATTCATGTCTTTGAATTCTAGGGGAAAGCAAGCCAGATTCCTCGAGTTCTCTTTAGCTTATAGGATTAATTTTCAGTTATAACGCGCTAGCAAAATCATCCAAATCAGCTATCTACAGCATAGCATACCCGCAGGTTTCCTAAGCCATAAAAACTTAACAAAATCATCCAAGCCCAATAAGTCATAGCATAGAGGCCAATGAACTCATTACAATCAAGTACAAGGCCAACAATTACTACAACACATCAATATCAAATTTATAAGAAGCTTTCCTCAATTTCTATGAAATGCACAGGGCACAAAAGTTTCCTAATAAAATAAATAAAGGAACAGACTATTTTGCTCGAGATGTAATTAAAAAGACCTTAAGTAGCTTACATCGAAATCAGAACACTTGCAGAACAGGTCTTTTCCCCAGCCTTTTGATCTCTCTATCCATTCCACCAGTAAGCATTAACCCAAACATCTTGAAATCGCAAAGGAGTGACCAAAACGGATGCCGAAAAGTTTCCGGAACATTCCCTTCGACGAAGAAATGGCTGTACCAAGCACATCCATACCCAGAGAGGGGTACAAAAACCAAGAGCCACCAGCTAAATAAAAGAGAGCAGATAAAGAAGATGATGCTGAAGAGTGTGCCCACAAAGTGCCAACGCCTTGTGGATGGCTTCGAATGTTGGTTCATGTAGAAAGCCCAGAAATCTTCCAAGCTTCTAAAATTCATGTCTTCCAGAATCTCATAAGCAAACTCACTTCGATTTGATGGAAGAAAAACAAAACCCCAATTAGAAATGGAGCTCAAGGACGCAGGTGCGTATGAAATTGAAAGGACTGGATCCAGAGGCTTTTGATATTCTTGAAACAAGTAGTAGGAAGACGACGAGAACGAATAATTTTAACGAGGTCCAGGGCTGTGGACTCCGAATTGGATATGGATGAATTCCGTGGCGGACTTGGGATCTTTTCCAAGAATTTATTTATCAGACTTCAACATTGCTGATGATGTATAAATAAGCGAACATTCAACTTTCAGAGTAATTTAAAATTATAAGTGTATTTTTAGTTTAGTAATTCTAATATTGCAACTTTTATTAAAAAAATATAACATTGAAAAAATATTTTAAAATATTGATATTTTAAGTTTAATTTTTTAAATAATAATGTATATAAAAAATTATTATTTGAAACTAAGTTATTAATAATAGAGGCTTAAATGAATGTTTGAATTCATTTTTTAAATGATTTTACGTAGGTAAATATAAGATAAATATGTTATCCCAACTCATGTAAAAGTAATTTTTTTATTAGCTCTGGGTTTTTATCGATGTATTTTATATTTTTGGGCCAGCATTTATGGTTGCATTAGCCTTAAAGACCAGTTAAGACTTTATCAATAATCTTAAATAAGAGCCAGCCTTTTTTTATTTTGGAAGAAAATGAGAGCACTTGTTTACTAACTTGGAACAATGCAGTGGATATAAATTTGTTTTTCTCTATAAAAATTAGAGGGGTATGTACTAATAGCAAGAATTTACAAATGAGATCAATCCCAGAATCTTCCACTTTCCAGTGAGTTTTCATGCTACAAGGCTACAATAATAATAATATTGAGCAATGCTCCAGGATACAATAGATGTCCCATACGGGTATATGCAGAATGATATCTGTGCAATTGAGATCTAAATAATTCAACATATACACACATAGCACAAAGAAATTTACTTTGGGGGCCAAAAAAACAAAATCTTTCGGTCTTGGAGGAATTGGCATTTGCAAAAAGAATGACACTTCCACCTTTTACATAAATACGAGAACAAAAAATATGTCTTCAGATATTAAGGTTACAGATGGATCTTCGCACACTTGAATTTGTTTGATGTCAAAAAACTCGCTCTCCAGTGGCGAACAGATTCCAAAAGATGGTACTCACAAAATAGAGAGCTGCTGTTACAGTTAAGAATGCTTGAAAAGATCCCAACCATTCAACAAAATAACCAGTTCCAATTGTGCTTATGATGGCTGCTAGAGTTCCAGCAGAGTTTGAGATTCCTGTAGTGATGATATTGGGAACACAAGTCAAAATTGAAAGATGCTAAGTTATAAAACATATTCTCATAACATATGTATATTGAAGATTGTGATAATAAATAAACATCTAAAGAAAGATTGTTGAAAGATGAAAAACAGCAGAAAGGAAAATAACAACATTTTTGCATGACTCACCGTGAAGGAATCCAGCATACTGAGGAGCTATGTCCTGATAAGTAAAACATACAAGGTGTGAGTTTTTAGGACTCCTATATATGCAGTGAAAGTTCTTTTGAAAGAATGTTCATACATCAAATCAAATAGATAAATAAAACAAATCAAAAGTAAATACTTAAATATGTCAAACTTCTTTTTTTGTTTGAAGAAATATTTTTCAGGGGACAGTCCAAAAGATAAATAGGTCAAGTCAGTCGTAGATAAAGCATATGAATACCTTTGACAAATTTTTAAAAAGGATCAACCTTTTAACATATTCATTCATTTTCTCTTTATGCAAGTCGAATTTTCTGTAGCCACAAAAGTGATTACTTTCAGTACTACTACAATAACAATAACAATAACAAGCTTTATCCCCACTAGATGGGATCATTTATATGAATGGCATGACATGATAACACCACTGTGCTCTATCACAAAAGTGATGACTTTCAGCAAGAATAATAGAGGATGGGGGATGGATGTAAAGAGAAAGAGTTAATTCTATATAAAGTAAACCTTTTGTTTCTCTTTTCAAATATTTAGCTATATGATTGTGGAAGATCCAATTTGCTTTTTCTGCAAACAATTTCTTTAAACCAAGTCTACCTAAGAATATCTTTATTTTTACTTATTCATGTTGGCTTGGTTTAGGCGTCTTTGAATGACCAATTATTAGAATCCATGTTTGAACTTACTTGAATATTGAGCATAAACCCCGCCTGACTGAAAATTCGGTTTAGAAAGTTAATTCGAATGCAAAAAAAACTTATTCGAATGACCCTACTCTTTATAAACGGTTTAGAAAACTTGAACTTCAAAATGCTGTAACTTCCTCATTTTAGCTCCAAATTTTACAAATGACCTATCATTGGAAAGCCCTTTGAGTCTAGTTTCAAATGCAACAGTTTCATTTCAATTGAAGATCTGAATTGAGAGATATAATCAAAAAACCGAACATATGTCTGGAATATACGTATTCATGACCCATGTTTGGTTTTTTTCCAATATCTCTCAAAATACTAATCCAATGGCTGTGAAATTATGTCATTCGAAACTAGACTCAAAGAGATTTCCAATGATAGGTCATTTGTCAATTTTGGAACTGAGATGAGGAAATTACATCATTTTGAACTTTCAGCTTTATAAACCGTTTTTCCCACTCTCACAATGAGGTTGATTCGATTCAAATAATGAGGCTGATTCGATTCAGAATGTATGCTTTCTAAACCGTGCAATAATACAGCGGTTTAGAAATACTTAATCGAATCAGATAAGAACTTAATCGAATCCGTCACTTCATTTCCTTTAAATTTGGGTGAAGACGTACTGAAGGCTGTTGTTTCAGGGGCAGTGAGGACATTTCCTTTAAACTTGGGTAAAGACGCGCGAGGTACTATCATCTGTCTGGGATTTAAAATTTCGAATCACCTTTCTGGTTCGATGTACTTTTTCCGTCATTTTCCCTTTCACATTTCATAGCTGTTTCTTCATAATTTTTCTTGATGGCGTATCACTGTTTCAGGGTCATTACCTCAAATGATTATTACAGTTTCCATGTAAAACCTGCATTTTATGTCCTTTTATCATGAAGTTGCTGAAGAGTTACCTGCATGACCTTTCGGACAAATGTTAGAGGGTACCCTTCCTTGATTAAGGAGTCTGATGTTGCACCAGCTATATAACCTGAAATCGACATTGTTGCCCATGGAACTGCACTAAACCAGGCTGCCTGCTTTAAGTTTACATTATACACCTACATATAGAAACAGATTAACTATGTATCTTGGGTAGGTGATGCTGTATACACTTAAAAAAAACCAAAGAACTAATGACAAAAGATTGAGGAGATACGCTTTTGAAATAAACCGGCATCCACGAGAGGAGAACAAAGTATCCCTGCAAGTAACCTGATCAACATTAGCAATGGCAAACTATATTAGATTCATGAACGCACATATTTTGGTTCAACTTAAAGAGAAGAAATAGAAGTCACCCAGTTGTTCGTTGCATTGGCAAAAATGATAGCCCAAGATGGTAATTTAGATAGCAAAAGGCGCAAGGGAGGGAACTTGATAGTTGGTTTGGAAGAATCAGTGGTTTTTCCAGCTTGGACTAGTCTTAGCTCAGATGTACTGATCAAATGACTGTCTTGAGGATCATTAGTGACTTGGTATGCCCATGTTAACACCCAGAGAAAGCCAATAGATGAGAACAAAAGAAAAGGACCAGAGATCCCAATGGATGATAGCATGACTGGTGTTAGCAACAAGCCTATGACATTTCCAAGATGAAATCCTGCCATTGAAATGCCTACTGCACTTGCCCTTTCATGGCTTGGAAACCACCTATTCATATTTGAAGATCAAGTCATCTTTCAATTTGTAAGAAAGCTGAGGCTTGGCAAACAAATGCATGCACAAACACTAACTATATACCATGGAAAAATTTTAGACATAATTTATAAGCTAAAGTAGCATTCAGCATTCTGATATTAATTCGTAGTAGCATCCAGCGCCTAGTCTTAATTATGGTGCATCCAGAACCTTGATGACCAGAAAAATAATATCAAGGTGTTGGATGCTACGTTGCAGCAATCCATGGTTTTCAAGCCAGAGTAGAATGGCGAAGATGAAAGTGAAGGAGGCATCACCTTGATAAGAGAGTGGTCATGGAGAGAAGAGCTACACCTTCAGCGAGTCCGAAGAAAGCTCGAGCCATCAACAAGGCGAATGTGGAGTGGTTGGCAGCCAAAGGAGTAACAAGAGTGGCCAATGACCACAAAAGCACACCCCAACCCATCACTTTTTTTCCTCCATATTTGTCTACTAGAGCTCCTCCTATCACTGACGACAATATGTATCCCCAAAGGAACGACGACTGGTACATTCATTTTTTTTTTTTTTGGATTTTTTGTTAGCCATTAGTTAAGCTCAATATTGCGTTGTTAAAATGGCAAAGTTAATTCTAATGAATGCAGCAACAAATTCTTAAGAATGAATAAAATCAATCAATACATCAATATGACATACACAAATTCTACACCAAGTCTCCTATTTACATGTTATGAATATTACTATACATTTATAGTTTAAGTGAAACTTTTAGGTATATTAACCAGAGACGTCGAAAGAAAAAGACATCTTTTGGTGCTCGATGAAGCCTGTGTGGGACATAGAATGAAAATAAATCAAACAAAAAATATTTTCATCATCATTAATTATTAATAGCCGAAAATTATAAAGTTTAATAATTATGGTGGAAATAAAATGTGACTGCTGCAAAGTCATTCCACGTGTCATAACCTTATTGGAAGAGATCTTTTGACTAAAGAGAAGAGACCTGATATTGAGATTTGAGAAATGTATATAAATATTAATGTGAATTTTATTATGAATATTATTACATGTTTATGTTTTCCATTTATTCTCAATTACATTTTGTATCCCTTATTATCTTATACAATTTTTAATAAATTATTTATCTTGATGTAAATAAATACCTATAAATAGAAGGAATAGTGATTTTTCATTCTTCTTCCTTTTTATTTCATCATATTCTCTTCATTACTAGCAGCTCTCCCTTCTCTCACCTTACTTAACCCCCTTCTCTTCATCTCATCGTCTTCTTCGTGATCATCTTTCTCTCCCTTGTCTTTCCGTCAGATTTATAACAAATCTCTTTACTTTTGGCTATTTTTGTTGAGAATCGTCCATACATATCTTCATAACTCAGGGACGTTGATTCTTAATGAGCAAAAGCCAAACAGAAGAAAGCAAACCAAAAGCACATAGTAAAAGCACAATAGCCTCGATACCTGAACGACGCCAAGGAAGGAACTGGACCATCCATTGTTGGCAGCGAGAGGTACGACTGCCACGGACATCACAACCCGGTCCGCATTACTGTAATGGCTCTAACAGGTAGTAAGATAAGAACTGGAAATTACTGATATAAAATTCAGGGCAAAGTTCAGTACAATGGAAATAATACTCATAGATGCAGCTCCATACAATGGAATGAAAAGATTACTACACCAGAAATAACAGAATGAGAAAATAAGGAGAGGTGGTTGAGAGTCAGTTCAGAAGAGAGAGGATTTCCATAACAAATTCCACACCACCTCTTGTCGTTGCCTTCCCATATATAAGTCCCGAGTGTCTTCTATCTCCCGAAACTTCCAAGTCATCTTCTTCATCCTGGTACTTTTCCTCATATGGGCTGTATGGTCATGGGCTTCAATGATATATGGGCCTTCCGTTCTTGTTGGATCCATAACAATACCTCCCCCATTAAAATGGACCTTGTCCTCAAGGTCCAATAAGCAATCAATATTGCATCTACTAGGAGAACTTCCCTAGTGATGATTGGAGAAGAGTGGACCAGGTTTCCAATTACGCCAACTGCTTCAGAATGTATTGCAGCATCCCCTGAGCCAAGCATTAGTACAAGAGTAGGCAATGCATTACATCCAACAATCCAATTTTTGTTCTTATCATTTTTAAATGCGAGAGTTCGTAAGGCCCCTGCAGCTGCCTTTTGTACCTTTGCATCATCAAATTCAAGCAATTCAACAAGATGAGGTATACCACCTTCCATCCTAACACTGGTTTTAATGCTGCTATTTTCGTGCGCAAGGGTTGTGATGGCATCAGCTGCTCTCCATATAAGGCCCGCAAATGCACGTGACTTGTCATCGGCCTTGTGCCTCTTTAACAAATCCATAAGAGAGGGCAAAGCTCCAGCATCGACAATGAGTTGTTGGTGCTCTGGTTTAACAGCAAGAAGCCCAAGGACGAAAGCGCATCCCTTTTCCAGCTCAAGCTCGTAAAGCTTTGGAACACCATCGCCTTCTCCAACTGATTCTGGTGGTTGCAGATGTCGTAACAAAGCAGGAACGGCTTCGCTGTCCACTATACTACTCCCAAATTCCTTGGCAGTAATGCCCCTAATATGTTGATGAGACAAAGTTCCCATAGTGTATGTTGGAATCGTGTATCCCTTAAGCCAAACAAAAACAAGTGAATTCGTCCTCTGATCATAACTAAGACCTTGAAAGTATCTTGCAGGTACAAAAAACAAATGCTCAAGGAAAAAGTCCAATCTTAATGCATACCCTGATGGAAGAAGGGGTATATGGTGCAAAGTAACATAGTATATTGGTAGTGTGGAAAGGTTGTCAACATTTTCCAATGTTATAAGCTTTAAATCCCAGACACTGCCATCACGTGAGGTTTCTTCTAGTAAAAGAGGGAACCCCATATCAACACAATGTAATTCATTCAACTCTGTAACAAGTAGGCACTCCATAAAAGCAAAACCATAGTGATTGCCATGTTTAAGCCTAATGACTAGATTTCTTACACGAGCAGTGGATTCGCCACGCCGCAGAAATTCCCACCTGACTAAGTCACCATCCCATGAGGAACTGACCAACATTGGGTACATAGGGTGCCAGCTAAAATCGCTCACAGGTCCTTCGTGCTGATCAAGTTTTGCAACTTGAGCTCCACTCACCAGGTCATAGATATAAACATAGGCATCGCTGGAACCCGTGGAAATGTACTTGTGGCCAGTGCTATATGATGGGAAGAAGTAGTAGCAGATTAAAGTACGCAACACTGAGTGGCCTTTATATGTTGCCAACGTCTGGTCTTGGGGATGTTTTAAATTTCTTGCATATTGAGGATAGTTCATCCATCTGTAATCCCAATCTTCATCTTGAATCCCAGAATGTATAACACTAGAAGACATCTTCCTTATGTCCCATAATTTTGTAGTCTGATCCTTTCCATTAGAAATTAAATAACGACCGTCTCCATGACTATCAATGAATGTAGTGCCCTGTAAACGGCCCACTAATGTTCCAGTCGATTGTCCTTTTGACACAAAGCAACGCCTATCCCACACCTTGCAGACGGTGTTAACATCAAACATGTGGCCAGGAATTCTGAGGCGAAGCTCGTCTGCTCGAAGATCATAAGCACATATTGAGCAATCACTAGTAGCAGCAATAAGTTCTTGGCCATCCGTTGAAAACTTGACAGAGAAAATCCCAAATTCATCATCATCTTCATCAAAAGATAAATGTAAACCATAAAGAATTTCTATAACATTTGCTATTGATTGTGCTATAGCAAATTCAACATTCACAATATGGTCAAAGGGCTCAATCAATATGAAAGTACAGTAACTACCAGGATCAAAGACCAATCTCATTTGTATTTCATTAATCCCAGCACTGTAAGGAGGCATTGGCACCATCTCAATCCTATTGATGAAGGCATATTCTGTTGGAGCAACACTGAATAAGAGTTGCTGAAAGGTGTACTTAGAATTTCCAGGCTCCTCGTTGTAAGCATTAACGATAGCTTGAATATCGTGATCGGCGACAGGAAAAGGGACGAGAGTTACCTTGGCCATCTGAGTAGTCACTTGTGCATTCTGAACCAGCGCGGGGTGTGGTGCCGTAAAAGAAGATTGAAATCCAAAACCAGTAGAAACAGGTTGCTGAAACAACAGAGTCTGTTGCAGTTGCGATTGCTGAGAAGAAAACGGCGTTGAGGAAAGTGAAGTGCTGAATCCAGTGGCAAAAGAGGGCATAGACGGAGTAGGGGACGACGCTGTGAGACCCAGCCGCTGGTGGAGGCGGTCAACCGATTGTGCCAAGGATTTGATGAGTGACTGTAGCTGGTCGATTTCTTCGAAGCGTTCCTCTGCGTAAGCCATGAACTCTGTTGTCTTCTTGATCTCTACTTGCAGATCTTCCATGCGCATGTTCTCTGCCATTACTAGGTGAAGTGCTCGATGAAAGCACCAATTGTAATGGCTCTAACAGGTAGTAAGATAAGAACTGGAAATTACTGATATAAAATTCAGGGCAAAGTTCAGTACAATGGAAATAATACTCAGAGATGCAGCTCCATACAATGGAATGAAAAGATTACTACACCAGAAATAACAGAATGAGAAAATAGGGAGAGGTGGTTGAGAGTCAGTTCAGAAGAGAGAGGATTTCCATAACAAATTCCACACCACCTCTTATCGTTGCCTTCCCATATATAAGTCCCGAGTGTCTTCTATCTCCCGAAACTTCCAAGTCATCTTCTTCATCCTGGTACTTTTCCTCATATAGGCTGTCTGATCATGGGCTTCAATGATATATGGGCCTTCCGTTCTTGTTGGATCCATAACAGGTACCACCACATCTGGCCACGTCGAAACTGAAATTTGTTGTTGCTATGTCTTTGGCCCTTTTGCATTAGTTTAAATCTCTTTTTACGTATTTATTTTGTACACTGTGAATTATATTGGAAAAGTAACTTTCAACGTTAATCCAAACGGAGTTGAATCTATTGAGAGGGACCAATCGCTGATAATATGATGAACTAAGATTAATTTTTGTTGAGAAATATGCTTATATTTAGTATCGAATGGTGACTTAAATATGATTATCTTCAATAAAAATATCTCTGTAGTCTGTACTTGGCAAAAAAGTGACAGCTTTTTTTTCAATTATCAAATTATAAATTATTTAATTGATGATTTTAATAAGGAAAAATGATGGAAACAGGTACGTCGAAAATAGTGAATCCTAGAAAGGTGATTTAAAATTTTAAAGCCCATAATGATGATAGTTCCTCAAGCGTCTTTACCGATGTTTAAAGGAAATATCCTGAATACCTCTGAAACCCATAACAACCACACCAGACAATTAATGTTTTGGCGGGAAAGAAGACAGCGACGGAGAGAGAGAGAGAGATTTGAACTACGCGATGCCTTTCTACACCGAATCTAGTATGTATGGTTTAGAAAGTTCACTTTCTACACCGAATGTACTATGTTCAGTGTAGAAAGGGCAGCCCAGGATGCATTTGGATGAGGCACTGGGTGCATTCGATTGGGGAGCAGGGACCTTCTACACCACACATAAGAAATACGGTTTAGAAAGCATACAAAGGCTCGGTGTATTTCTCATTCGAATAAGGCCAACGCCATTCGAATGACATATCCATTCGATTGAGGTATAGGACTAATTCAAATGAGGGAATCAAGACTTTTTAATCCGTAATGCCTGCAAAAAAGGCATCCATTCAAATGAGGTACAAGACCCAATCGAATGAGTCAAATGAGACTTTCCAGATTGCACATAAGAAATACGGTTTAGAAAGTTAACATTCTCAGTGCTTTGAGGCCAACTTCATTCGTTTGAAACATTCATTTGAATAAGGCACAATAATAATTCAAATGAGTGAGAAGAGACTTTTTGCACCGTATAGAGGAAATACGGTCACTTTCTAACCGTATTTCTTTCAATTGTTCTATATGGATTTTTAATTGTTAATAGATATATAGTATAATAATGTAAATGTTCAAATCCCTCACAAAATAACTCTCCACGTTGTTTTCTTTTTCATAGACAACAAACCTTTGTGTTGAAAATGTTAAAGTATATGTTTGGTCATTTAAGTTGCTTCTATTTGATCCATTAAATTTAAAAAAAATGCATTTTTATCCTTTAACATTAGTGCCGTTAGTTTTACTTAAAAGAAAATGGTGACTCAGTAACTTTACATGATGATTATGCAATTAAATGATAATAAAATATGATTAAATTTTAAAATATAAAAATAAGTATATTAAATAACCAATACTTAAGTAAATTTTAACATTATTTAATTATAAAATAGCGATTGAATTATCATTTTCCGTTAAGTAAAACTAATGATGTTAACGAAAAAGGACTAAAATTATACTTTTTAAACTTAATATATCAAATTGAAACTTGATATAAATTTAAATGACTAAATATATACTTTAACTTATTGAAAACAATCTTGTTCAATGGAATACAATGTTTGGTACTGAATGTAAGCAAATCTTTTAATATAAATTTAAATGTTGGCTCATCACATCGTGAGTGACTGACACGTTCCATTAGACCCAATCCCACCCTGTTGGCAACTCTCTAGGCTCTCCTTCACCTTGTATTTGGATGGAAAGAGAATCAATGAGGAAATGACACTAAATGAAAAACAGGTGAGATGATACTACCATAAAAGGCGCACCAAATTGAAGAAATTAAAGGTTTGTTTGGAACCTTTGTACAAAACCTAGGTTTTAACCTAAAATTTAAGTTTTGTTCAAGTATAAATTTTTTTTTTGAAAAGCTATATTAGATACAAAACCTCAGTTTAAAATTTAGGTTTTGAAAAAGTTATTTTCTTGTCAAATCACACCATTTCTCCTAATAAATTTTCTTTTCCCCTCTTTCCTATCTACCTTTTGCTTCGAACTTTGTAAAAATCGATAATTTCCCAAACACAATCTTTTAAAACCTAGATTTTCCCTCGAAAATTCGTAAAAACTGGAAAATTATTTTTTACTTTCAAATGAACTCTAAATCCACCGTCACTTTCAACATGTCGACGTCATATTCTAGATAAGCCTCCACTCTGATTTGGATTTTGTCATAAAATTAAAGCTTTGATTTTTTTTTGGTAATATTTTCCTCCTCTTAATTTAATGGTTGAAAGATACTCCCTTTCATCTTACATGTAAAAACTGGATTTAGATATTAAGAAAATTAGTTTAAATTATTTGCAGTAATCTTTTAAGTGTCTCTTTTAATTAATTATTTGAATTGAAAATCACCCCTTAAAAATATATTCTTTATTTAATTACAAATGGCAAGTTAAAACTTAATTATATAAAAGAATATTTAATATGTGTAATCAAGGTTTAGGAAGAAAATTTAAATTTAAATTTAATAAATAGTTAGATTTTAGAACATATATGGTTAGAGCAAAAAGCAGCCTTTTTTACCCCCAGTTTCTTGGTGTGTTTATAGAACATAGTTAGAGAGAGAGAGAGAGAGATTTGGATATTTCTTTGCCTTGTCCCATTGAGAGATATTTAAGTAACTTTATTATATTTATAAATTAATGCTAGCATGGGATTTAGATTTCCACCAAAGGGGAAAATAACCTGTGCTGAATGGGAAGAGATGCCATGCCACATATTTTTTTCCCTTTGTCCTTTTAGCTTTATATGGAACTGGAAGTCTTAATTGGATCATTCTCATTTGGGAACAAATAATGTCATTATTTTTCAAATTTTTTCTTATTGATATAGAATACTAAGAAAAAAAATTGTAATTTGGGGATTAAACTAAAGGTTAATTAACAGAATTGAATAAGGAATGTAGAAAAAATTATCAAAGTTAAATTGTAAATTTGTAATTATTTAATTTTTTATTATTTTTATCATTTGATGGTAGAATAGTTGACTTGATCTATTTTACCTATTTCTAATTCACAATAACTTTTTGAAATTGAAAACAAAAAACCTAAAATCAAAAACTAGTTTCAATTTTTAAAAAATTTTAAAACTTAAAACTCAAAAACATTCCTAACGGAGTCTAAATGAATTAGTCTTTAGGTTGTTCATTGTGGTGAATTTAATAAATAAAAATTATGTACTAATTATTTGATACCCTAAATAAATGCAAATTATTCTTTCATTATAAATAGATGTCTTTTTGGGTGAAGTATGATACCACATCTTGGAGAATTCCTAGTTCTTTCTCTTGAGAGTTTCCCCTGTTCTCATGCAACTCTTACCTAACTAATTTTATCACAACAAAATAAATAAATGAAAGACAAAACATAGTTATTTGGTATTTGCTATCAAGTGCTCCAATAGAAATATAACGTTATATTTTTTAATAATCCAATATTATATGATTGGATCTATGGGGAAAAATTCCTGCACACATTATAATTTTATTGGAGGAGCAGCAAATACCTGAGAACTTTTAGGCAAGTTTTGTTACCAAAAAAAAAGTTGCAAAGCTGGTCACCAAAAGAAAACTCATTTCTTTCAAAGCTGCTTACCCTTTGTAGCAAAAGATTTCTTTGGAAGGGCCCTCCATCCGATATCTCCCCGGTGGAAACCTTCCGGCCAGTTAATCTTCTCAACGGCTTGATATGCTCGGTCTCGTGCTTCTTCGAGATCATTTCCCTTGGCAGTAATTCCAAGAACACGCCCTCCGGTGGCGATAAAACTGCCTTCAGAGTCAAAAGCAGTTCCAGCATGGAAAATCTTAATGCAGGGAGCAGCATTCTCAGCTTCTTCCAGGTTTTGAATTAATGTTCCCTTCTGATAGGATCCAGGATATCCCTTACTTGCCATTACCACAACCATGGCAGACCCTTGAGACCAGTTCAGTGACACTCCATTTAACTCTCCTCTGCAAGCTGCAAGTAGAACTTGTGCCAGATCGGACTCCAACCGGATCATCAAAACCTATTTAAGTTGAAAAAGGGGATTAAAAAAACCACATTAGTTAAAAAATGACTAAAATATCAGCAGCTGAAAATATCACATGATGTCATCATCTGTCAAAACAATATAAAGGAATAATCCCAAAGAAAATGAAAGGCGAAATGAATGGTAACTTTCTCATTTAAAACTCTATAAATTAGATGGACCAAATAATGCAATGGAGAAAGTACTTTTAAGATTTTGTAAGGTTAGTTAAGAATCTTTAATCATCCCCTCCTTATATTTTCCAAACAAGAAAGATGTCTCATAGAAAGCTTTCCATCCTTTTCCATCCCTACCATTATCCCCTTTTTAAACATAACCAAAAAGAAATAGGATGTGAAAGGGTATGATCTCCATTTGATTCTTGCCAATTCAAGGTGGATAACAATCGATCTATTAGCAGATGCATCAATGAATAAACTGAGTTTATATACACATTAAACATTCATGACTTGAAAGGCCAAAGCCACAAGAAAGTTAAATATAAACTGGAGAAAAAGAAAAGAAAAAATACAACTGAACCCTTTGAATAGAAAAATGAAAACATCAATGGATCCTTCCGAATCATGAACTGTGGGATAGGTAAAATGAGGCATCTAGTATCCTGTTTATTACCGATATAGTATGTCTTAAGGCATGCTAACGGTCACTCAAAGAGTAGGGAAACTTATGACTAGAAAACGGACTTATCATAATCAAGAATCTTAACATAACAGACCTGGCATTCTGGGTCTCCGAAGCGTACGTTGTACTCAATTAGCTTAGGCAAGCCAGACTTCTTCTCAATCATTAGCCCAGCATACAGAACCCCAACAAACTTGCAGCCTTCAGTTGACATACCTTTCACTGTAGGTATAATAATAGAATCCATTACTATAGTTTGAAGTTCCTTGGTCAGAACAGGGGCCGGAGAATATGCACCCATGCCTCCAGTATTTGGTCCTGTATCACCATCACCAACTCTTTTATGGTCCTGGGCAGATTCTAGTGGAATGGCATTTTCTCCATCAACCAATGCAAAGAAGGATACCTCCTCTCCTTCTAGAAATTCTTCCACAATGACACGACAACCAGCAGAACCAAAATCACCCTTCACCAGCATCGAATCAACAGCTTCATATGCCTGTTCCAGTGTCATGGCGACAGTAACTCCTTTTCCAGCAGCCAATCCATCTGCTTTGATAACAATTGGCGCTCCTTGTTCTTTAATATATAACTTTGCAGCAGATGGGTCTGTAAATGTTTTGTACTGCACTAATGGGCTCACGATTAGTTAGAAGAAGCAAAATAAGGGCTGCAAATGTACACGAGACGAGCATCATACACATGGAATTGAGATAGAAAAAAACAATGGTAGAAGATGAGGTCTTCAGTGGTCGTCAAACACAAACATCATCTCCTAATTATTATCCTATTTTTACATAATAACACCGTGAAAAAAACATGGGCAAACAACTGTATAGAATATTATGTCAAGAGAACAAATATCCAGTACGGTTTTAACCAATTCTCTTACTAATTCATATATTACAAATTTCCAGGGGGATAACATATCTATGCACAGATAAGCAGTCTCGTCCCAATAGAATAAGGATTGATTATTGATTTACTTTCTGAGATTTAGGGTTAGAATTTGGCAAACAAACCTTGGCAGTTGGAATTCCATATTTGTCACACAAATGCTTCATGAAATTCTTTGAACCTTCTAAAGCAGCAGCTTCTGCAGATGGTCCAAAAGCTGGGATTCCAGCCTTGACTAGATCATTTACAATACCCGAAAAAAGTGGAGCTTCAGGTCCCACAACCACTAGTCCCACACCCCATTTATGGCAAAATGAGATTACAGCAGCTCCATCATAGATGTCAAGGTCTGAAATGCAAGTAGCATTTCCTGACTTGGAAATTCCTGCATTGCCTGGAGCGCAAAGTACAGCACCAACGGATGGTGATCGTTGCAAGGCATAGCAGAGAGCATGTTCACGTCCCCCTCCACCAATGACAAGAACAACCAGCTTTTCTTCTTTGGCACGAACAGAAGTGATAAAAAGAAAAGGTAAATAAAATGAAGCGCAAGAAGTATTTACAATTCAAATATACGTGTCAATCTTTGGCTCATAAATCATAACCAAGGGAAAGATGGAGTTACTGCAGTGCTTACGATAATCACTTGTTCCAGCACCAACAGAACCTGATGTCTCAGAATACCCAGCAGCACATTTGAAAACGCTATGAGATGTCTGTGAGCCACAAAAAAGACGTGTATCTGGGACAATACTATGAGTGGCGGAGCTCAACTTGAAAGGCTCAAATAAGAAAGCAGAAAATTTTGGGAGAATGCAAGCCTGTCTGAACCTAAATGGCCTGGAAATTCCACTGTGAGGATTCAAAGAAGTCCCAAAGTTTAAGGTGGCACAAGACATTTCTCCCCACTTCAACATAAGTTCTCGGTCTGCAGAATTAAATCATGACCCTTCAATATAATATGACAAGAATAGAGAGAGTTGCGTAATCATCCTAAGAAGAACTAAGCCCACACAAATGGAACCTACACGGTGCAAGTTAAAGTACGTGCAAGACTGGACATAAGACCCATTCAGTAAATTTAACAAACAGCTTGGCCTCATGAGGAAAGATACGAAAGTCCCGAACCCAACATCGGCTGGGGGAGTTAAAACATAAACCACATAAACCGGTATGAATTTTGAGTAAATATCCTCGACAGAAGAAGAAGAAGAAGATAAGCAAAGCCCGAAAAGTCAGTGCAACCCCATAGATTTCAAACGGCGCAAAACCCATTTAGCATTTATTTTTTGTTCCTGAAAATAAAAATGCGAGGTAAGACAGGGGGATAGTAAGCATACGGAAACAAAAGTTTAGCAACCACGACGCCGACGAGGGCGGTGCAACGGCGGAGATGAGAGGTCGGAATTCCAGAGGGCTAATTAGCGTATAAAAAAGGCGGGAATAATTCTATATTAGCATCCATGAACTCCAAATTGAAGATCGGGCCAATGGATCGGATCCTACAGTTATATCCGGAAACATGGGGCATAAGGTGGGCCCATCCCCTCAAACCATAATTGGGTTTATTCCACTGGCCCTAATGGAAGGGCTCATATTAATATAGACTTTCCCAGAAATATAGTTAGGGACAATTTTGTAAATAGAAAACTTAAAATTAAATGACACAGATACAGTGTGCTAGTGCATATTTATTTAATTTAACA
>JANTPZ010093282.1:0-34153 GCA_025593235.1 Vachellia pachyceras | reverse complement strand
AAAGATGCTTCAGCCAAGATTTACCATGATGCTCACAATATTGATGGGCAGACCACTTTGTTTCTGAATGAATATAACACCATTGAGGATAACAGAGATGGTGTATCAAACCCAACAAGATACTTAGAGAAGCTCAGAGAGATTAAAAGTTATGCTGGTTACACAGGATGGACAATTGGGATTGGATTAGAGTCCCATTTCAGTATTCCTCCTAATCTACCTTACATGAGGTCGTCTATTGATACTCTTGCTGCTAGTGGCTCGCCACTTTGGCTCACAGAAGTGGATGTCAAAAACCAGCCAAATCAGGTAAGTCTCATTGATATCTAACCCAATTCATTTTCAAATTTTGATTTTTTTTGAGATGTGTGTTGTATGTCGGAATTCACTGGAGCCAGAGTGTGCTTCTAGAATTAAATAGAGCGCATCCAG
This sequence comes from Vachellia pachyceras, assembly GCA_025593235.1. Taxonomy (NCBI): domain Eukaryota; kingdom Viridiplantae; phylum Streptophyta; class Magnoliopsida; order Fabales; family Fabaceae; genus Vachellia; species Vachellia pachyceras. Next base: position 33,721 of record JANTPZ010093282.1, on the reverse strand, counting down.
TTCAAAATATAATCAAATTTTTGACAGGGTCTTTTTTCTTGTAAGCTTTAGTTTGAATTTCCTATCATTTAATGAATTTTTCTATTTTTACCCTGTATCAATTATAAGTCTTTTGCATGTCTTTTTTGCACTCATTCTCTCCCTAAATAATGGGTTTTTAGAAACATAAGTTACATTTTCTACATATTTATTGTCTTCAATCAATTTTAACCAACCTTTTGAGTTGTTTAATTTAGTTATTTAAAAATTATATTTTGAATCAAAGGGTATACTTATAAATCGCTCACCAACAAAGTTCTCATTTTGGTAGTAAGATTTAAACTAGCAATCTTATGGATTATGAGTCAACTCCTTATCAGCTGGACCAATTTTTATTGTCTTTGAGATCTATGATATTTTTTCTTTTGTTTTGGCTGGTTAATGATGATACTTTGTTCAGGCAGAGTACCTGGAACAAGTTCTGAGAGAGGCACACGCACACCCACATATTCAGGGGATCGTTCTGTGGACAGCATGGAAAGAGTGTGAAGCTATGTGTTTGATTGATGACAATTTCAAGAACTTGCCCTGTGGAGATGTGGTGGATAAGCTTCTTCATGAGTGGGGATTTACACATTCACTGGAAGCCACAACTGACTCCAATGGATTCCTTGAGGCCACACTTTTTCATGGTCATTACCAAGTTAACATCACTCATCCTCTCACTCTCAGCAACAACCTCTTTTCACTTCAAAACTTGCAGGTCATGCCAATGGATGATGAAGTAAACAAAGCTCCACAGATTATACAACTTTCTGTTTGAGCGTTTTAGACTTGGAATTGTTTGTTTATTTAAGAAAATAATACAATAACTCTTTATGTTTATTTTTATTCCAATACACAGCGTATTATTGTATTAGGAAGATGACAAAAAAAAAATTAATCAATCTTATTGGGACTACCATGAATGAATGATGTTGATGCATATGAAAAATATTTGTTAAGATAGGCTACAAACAAATTAATCAATCTTATTGGGACTCCCTCCCCCTTATTATTTTTTATAAGGCATTAGTAATAGAAAATTTAGTTAAAGGCAATAAATGTAAAAAAATATAACTTATTTTTCAAAAAACACGTATTTTCTTAGATGTGAGTAAGAAAGAATAAGTGAAAAAAATATAAGAGAGAATGAAGAGGAAAGAGACTTAATTAGGGTAAAAATATAAAAAAATAAATTAACATTTCATACGCACACACATATTTAAGATATAACTTATAAAAACCAGGGATATTAAACTCGAACCGGACCGGTCGGATCAAGCCGGAACCGGTGACCCGGCCTGAAGTCCCCGGCTTGATCCGGTTCTTATTCTGCTCCGGGTTAGTTGTTAGGGTGTCGAGCGTTTTTTTTTGTTTCAAAATGTTTACGCCTTTCTGGAAAAGACCAAGGAAATAGCCTTCCCACAGTGAGGTTTTCAGAACACGCAGTGCTGGCCCCACGCTCCATCCACTGTTGCCTTTGCGCTTCCAAATTTTGTCTATATCAAGCCTAGATAAGTGGCATAAGTTGGCGATGTGGGACTTGGCAACTTGCAGTTCTCCAATCTCCCATTTTTCTCTTTGAAATGCAAAGTACGTTGTTGGGCTGGGTTGAGCTTTTGAAATACAAAATGAGTCTATATCAAGCCTAGATAACTATCATGAGCAAATGATTTATTTTTTAAACATTGATTGTGTTCATGTGTGATGATATTTATTTTTAAAATTTTTATTTCTCACCGGTCTGACCCCCGGTTTGACTTCGGTCTGACCCACTGACCCTTAACCCATTGTCTTGTCCAGTTTGATCACCGGTCCGGGTTTGATAACCTTGATAAAAACTGACCAACCATAGTCAGAAGACTGTACAATTCTAAATATAAGGTAGTAATTTGTAAAAATTAAATAATGAGCATATTTTATGATTATCTCCCTCATAAATGCACTGTATCAAATCTAAAAACAAATTTCGAAAATCAAAGCTTACAACTCTCTATGTTCGATCCCTTATCCTGCTGCTACTCCTAAACATAATAGCCCAAAGACAAAAAAAAATAAAATAAAAATAAAATCAATTTAAAATCCGATATCCAGCCATCGTGCTTACATCATTTGATTGGAAGGATTCTCTCCAAAGTGGGCAGAATGAACCTTGTTATGCCGCATACAATGGAAAGAAATGAGATTAGGTCTGAACTCCGAATCCTCTTTTGTTTTCATTTGCTACCTCCTCCAGTTTGACCATATTTTCTCATGGGCATATTCTCTAAAAACAGCTTAAGGGTAGTTCAACCTCACTATAAAATATAAATGTCTCTGAAAAATGTCATGGCCTGAAAAGTCCCATGTATTTGTCTATGTCTTCACCGTTTGTCAACTTCTGAATTGTGTCCTGCACTTTCCTTGCTCCTAGGAATATAATGATTAAAGACATTATATGAACACGATGACATGGACACGGTTTCTATTTATGCACCTATAAATACGCGAAACATTTTCACAGAATTAAATGCAGAACCATCTTTGAAAGACCTAGTTCTGTTTCTTTTTCCCTACTTGATCATAACAACCAACCAGCCTGCAAAATGATTGAATCAAATCCACCCCTCCAGCAACATTATGGCATGCTTTTACAAGAATCAGGTAAAAGCCACCAGAATAGAAGTTTCCTCGATGATCATACTCATCATCCAGTAATAAAGGAATGTGAGCTGCCATTGATAGACCTTGAAGGTCTGAAGAGCTGTGATGAGAGAGGCTCGCATGCTCTGCATCAATATGCAAAGCCGCATAAGAATGGGGATTCTTCCAAGTCATCAACCATGGAATAGAGCCTGAGCTGTTGAGGAAGATGAGAGAGCAAGTGAAGTTTTTTTATATGCCTTTTGAGAAGAAGAGAACATGTGGGCTTCTGAATAACTCATACATGTGGGGGACGCCAACAGCTACTCGTTCACATTAGTGCTCATGGTCAGAAGCTTTCCACATTCCTCTCTCCAAGATTCAGAACCAGCTTGCTGAGGTGAATTTAGCTCTTTAAGGTATCAAGATCCTACTCCTTTGTCTATTTTAGTTGAAACCATCTATCCCTATGAAGGAAGCATCAATATTTTAACATTAGACCCATCAGATTCAACATTACTGTCCAATAAGCAATTGAAGTCTATGCATCTTAGCATGTCTTAGTGTTTCACGTCCTATATCCATAGCAGTTTCAATGCTTTATGTTTTTCTTCCACCTCTCTTCTATTTCAAATCAAGCAAGGCAAAAAATATATGAATGAAGTATAGACAGGAATAAACTAGATGTTCTTGTAAATAAATAAGAGCTTTTTGGTCGTCTTGTTAATGCTGACCCTACAACCAAAATCGTCTATTTTTCTGCGGCTGAAAGTATTTGGAGCTTTGTCATGAAAATCAAGACCCAAGAGCTTAAAGCCATAAGGATTTGCTTTCTTACTGCTATTAAATGTTTATTAATCTTTTTGGTCCAACCCCTTTTGAATCATAAGAAAATTTCACATTAGGGAAGAAAAACAATAGGACATGAATAAATTACAAACAAGAATAAACTAAACGCGCTTGCAAACAAACACGAGCCTTTTCGGCTGTTATTGATGTCGACCCCCCAACGAAATCTTCTATTTTTCAATGACTGAGAAGCATTTGGAGCTTTGTTATGAAAGTCAGGATTTATGAGCTTAGAGCCTTGGTGGTCTATTTGCCTACTGCTTATAAAAAGTTTTTTAAAGGAATATTCTTGGCCCAACTAGCTATTATTCTCGAGAAATTTTCCATAATGGAAGAAGATCAATAGATGGATAGTAGACTACAAAACAAGAATTAAATTCATGTAAACAAACAAGAGCTTTTAAGGCTGTTCTTGATGTTGACATCCCAACAAAATCATTTTCTTTTTGTGAATGAGAAGTATTTGGAGCTTTGATTGCAATTTAAAGTTAATTACAGGGAAGTGATAAATGAATTCGCAGCAGCAATGTTGAGAGAATCAAGGTTATTAGTAGGTCTGGCAGAGAATTCGGGGACTCCAAAGGACACGGTTGAGGAAGTTTGTGATGAGAGCACATGTTTCCTTAGACTAAATCACTACCCTGCATGCCCAAAATCCAAAGAAGAAACTTTCGGATTAGTCCTCACACTGTCCTCACACTGACAGTGATTTCCTAACAATTCTCTACCAAGATCATGTAGGTGGACTCCAACTCATGAAAGATTCCAAATAGGAGGCCGTCAAACCAAACCCAGATGCTCTCATAATTCACATTGGAGACCTTTTCCAGGTAAAACTTGCTACGGTCCTTCACAAAATTGCTATAGAAAGTGAAACTAGCATGCTAATACACAACTAGACCAGTTGAAAGACAATTCATCAACAATGTGTCATCCAGCTTCTCAAATCAAGAACAAAGCATAAGTGCAGTTTAATTTTTAATTTTTAGATTTTGCTGCCAAGTTTTTCAGTGATAATAAAACAGAGTAAATGTTTTTAGCAGTTCAACATCAACTGATTGATTTTCACATAAATCTATTTTCCACCGAGAATCCTTTTGAGTAGATTTACGGCTTTTAAAAGTCACAGAAAGAAATGCATAAAAAAAACTGAAAAAAGGACCTCACTCAGTCCAATCGATGCAGATACTGTTCAGTTTACAGAAAATGAAAAGAATAAATTTACATTACAATGTTTTAACGTTTGTTATTTATTTTTCCAAAAACACAATGAAAAAGCAAAAGAAGAAGAAGAAAAAGAAGATTGGTACTGTATGATTAGTTTTTTAAGTTGTTCTATATGATTTTATTGAGGAACCGAATAGTTAACACTAAAACGCAAGTAATTGAAAATGATTCATCTACAAAGCTTAAGACACAGATATTGTCAACTGATACCAATAAATCAGAAGTCAATAATAAGCAGCGGGAATCAGAACAACTAAGATACATCAATTATTAACAGATTGATTCACTAACAAGTTCTTTTTCTTGGCAAAACCCGAATACAGGCATGGAGCAACGATGTGTATAAAAGTGTGGAGCACAAGGTCATGGCAAATATCAAAACGGAAAGATACTCCACAGCATACTTCTTATGCCCATCTTACAATACTTTGATAGGGAGCTGCAAAGAGCCTTCCATATATAGGAGAATAGGAGATTCACTTTGGAGAATACCGAAGCCAGATTCAGGATGATGTCAACAAATTTGGACACAAAGTAGGACTATCAAGTTTTCTTCAAGATCCGATCCATTGATAACAATTTAGTGGGATTAAAATTGTAATCCCTTGGTAGAAATGGACAAACAGGTGATTCCAGTACTTTTTTCTTTTTTAATTTTTCTTCATATTTATATATCTTCAGGGGAGTCTAAGAAACAACATATACAAGTGAAAAGAGTCTTGTCATCAAGTCATGCAAATATGAAGCACAACAAAATTAAAAAGCCATTTCTTTGTTCATCACATGTTTCCCCCCTTTTCCCTTCAGCTTTTATTGTCTTCATGCACAACTGCACAAGTGGTTTAAATGGGAACTACTTAGGCAAAATACCTAAATATTCAATATATAGAAGCTAAAGCAAAAGGAAGCTTATATGCTACTTACATGTATATATGACACAGAACACAAGCCACTTAGAAGACAATGAGCAAACTCACAGTTTCAATTCATCAATAAAATACAAAAACGAAGATGCAAAAGTTCGACGCCTAGATATCCTAGTAACCCCAATTCGCTCTAAATCTCAACTTATTTAACTAATCCTAATCCAATTAAGTAGTAGGAAAGCTTACCTGCCAATTACTAATCGCTAAATCCCATTCACTGTATGATATAGAGATAAGAGGGGAAGAAAACCCTTGAGCAAAATGCAGTTAGTATCAGCAGATGTTACAAGCCATTGACGACTGATATTTACAGAATAATATCCTATTCTTCACCTAATACCACTTATAGAGTAAAACATAAGTTACATATGTTCAATTACACAGCCTATTTACATTCCAAAAAGCACAACCGCTAAATTGCATACCCCTTCAAAATTATTCCTTTTAATTTTAAATACACTGTCATTAAAAAAAATATACATAAAAAAATCTCAAATGCAGAAGTTCATATCCTTGATTATACGTTTGCTCGCCCTATGCCAGCATTATACAGTCAGAACCAAAGGCCGGCTCTTTCATTGCAACATATTTTACTCACCATAACTGTTAGACGCCAAATGCAGATGCTTTGTTGGATTGAAAAGGTGCCGAACCCTTCTGATTGGATTTCAATTTCACCGGATCCGTAAATTTTACTGTGGCAAACTTTGAGATGAGACAGCAATTAGGGAATGAATATAATTGCGCACTCCCCTAAGTCACACAACAACTTCATTTTGTGCTTTGCCATGAGCCATGTAAAGCTTCTGGTTTCAATGGATCCACATAACTTAGCCAAGAAACAGTCCTACTTTGTCTTTCAAACTACCTTTTCTCTTCGCCAAGGGAACTTTATCCACTCCAGAAAATTGCTCTTGGCTTTTCCCAGGGGACTCCTTGGCGAACTCCACTCTATCTATAACAGACGTTTTCTTCTCCTCCTCAAGGGGTTTTAGCAAGGGGCCCAACAAAAGTTCCATCATCTCCTGAGCAGGATCGCCAGCTTGAGAAGTTCTAGTGGGAACCAATTCACCGGTTTCATTTGAAGCGGAACCGTGCAGGCCTTCCCTTTCAGGAGTAGACGATATTTTACTTTCACAATGGGAACCAACAAAAATTCCATATTCACCTGTCTTCGGAAATTGCTTTTCTGATTCCAACTGGCTATTTGATGCTTCTTTTTGTTTCTTCTTCTCATAATCTTTGACATACTGCAGGTACAACAAGAAATTTGTATCAGCAAACATGAACATGACTTAATTTTACTTAGCTGTGAAAATAAGAATAAATATTGAGCCCGGAACACGTTGCATTCTCGCGCTGTATCCTTTATGTAGTCAAGTATATAACGAGAAATAATAAAATATTTACATTCACATTGCTGAAGCAAAACCTTGTGCTATAATTTTCCTTTAGATTACCTCTTCCGCAATGGTCATCAGGTCCTCCATCGTTAGCTCCATGTCATCATCATTAAAACCTTGAAGTGAATTTGCATCAATATCACCACAGTTAGGGTCTTCGACAATTTGGCGTTTCTTTAAAGAACTCTTCAGAGATCTGACCTTAGAACTATCCGTCTTCTTCTTGTCCTTTTGTGCAGCATTACCATCATTGTTTGCATCCTGTTCACTTAACTTTCTTCTTCTCTTAACTTTGCATTCTGCATGAGAGTATGACTTCCTCCTTGAAGTTTCCCTCTTATGACCTGCTACTGCCTTCTTCGGTGCAATCTCAGCATTTTCCGTCAAGTCAGGAGCGTTAGCTATAGCTTCTGTCTCTGAAGTGCAATTGTTTTCAGCACTGACAGAATTGCGCACAGGGATGGTAGGGGCTACAACCTTGGGCAGCATCCATGGTGGTAAATGCCGTTTACTTGTATTCTCAGAGGTAACCCTGACAATTTCTCTCTCCGAATTATGATTATCGCACATCCCCATTGATAAGGATCTGATGCATTTTTAAGTTTCCCTTTGCGAGAAAAATTCGAAAAATACTGGAAATTGACGGGCCAAATCAATAGAATGATTCGCACCAATTGTTCACCGATTTCAGTTCCAAGAAGAACCCTTCTCAGAGTGATTCGAGGTTGGGCAGTAACGTGGGGCACCGGTTTGAGGTCAACCTATGATCTTCACGGCCCGATATCCCGAATCCGAGTGATAAATATTCTTTTTCTTTAACCGCGCATCACGGTGATTATACGGAAATATGATAAATATTTTTAATAAAAAAGTATAAATAAATATAGATTTGGACAGTCTAATTTTAATCCTGTTGGTTCTAAATTCTTGATAATCACCCCATACTCAATTCCTTTGGAGCATAAGAATCCATTTTTTGTTTACGGAACAATTGATTCAAAAAGTTTTTATTATCAATATAAGATTAAATTTTGTAAAATGGGTTAATTCTTCAAAACATACAAACTAATATTTGAATTCTCATAAAAAGAAATGCCTAAATCTAATACACGGTAATGCTTCGAATATCTGGCATCTACTCAGATAATGTTATGCTTAGAAAAAACAAACAGAAAAAGTTGTTTACTCCATTTTTTGGGTAACAAAGAAACTGTTAGCAATAAAAAAACATAAGAAATGAGAAGTAAACTTTATTACAAGAACAAGTGGTGTTACCATCAAGTAAACTTGCTAGAACTGAGATCATCATCTATTTACAGTGTAAGGGTAGTTGGGGATTGAATATGATTATAAATATAATATCACAATCTAATTTGTCTCATAACTTTATAATTTTTTCCTTAAAATATCCTATTGTTTATACATAAAGTGGTTTGCATCCAAGGGTAATCAAATAAAAGAGGCTACTTTAAAAAAACCAATTCATATTTTTTTACGAATAATCAAACTAATTTTTTTAATGTACTTAAATAAGATATATAGCAGTTATATTACACGGGAGAGGTAGTTTTACAAGAACAAGTCATATTGCCGTTAAGGTAAGTAAACACGCTAGCAATGACCCTATGCAAGAACCGGCAAAAGATGCTGAATGATGATAAATAGATGTCTCCAAGACCTTCAAAATATGCACAAGTCTTCAATCGATGGGGATTAAGCTATTAATAACACCTATTTTCCAATCTTTTGTCTAAATTGACCTAGCTATGATGCCAATGCTCCTCAACTTTAAAGTACCCATCCGCAGTGCTCAAAATTGAATGGCTAATCATTAGGATCTGAAGGATTTGGGCGTGCCTACTCAAAATTGACTTAGTCATCGAACATTGACTGTAGATACCTACGTGTTGTTTGGATCACAAGAGTTGATCCAAATATGATACACGACAAATATACTTGTAGAGAAGAAGAGAGAAATTCTGTGAAGAGAAAAGGAGAAGTTTTTAGCTTCTGTCCCACACTTTCAGTTAGTGGGCATAATCCCTTTTTAAAATAAAGGAATAATAACTACCCAAAGAAAACTGTTCCACGCAAATTCAATTTTCAAATTTAAACTTTTAAGGAAAATCATTATTTTATTCCCACGGCTTTGTACATTCACGCTTTGACCCCAAAATGAATTTTGGGTTAATCCACTAAGGGTGGCCCAACAGGATCTAAGGAACTTTGCTATGTTTGGTATGGTGGAATTGAGAGGTGGAATTGGAAATGGAATTCAATTCCTATGTTTGGTATGGTGAAATTGGGAGGTGGAATTGGAAATGGAAATGGAATTCAAAATGGGTAGAAATGAATTCCATGATGTAACTCATGAAATTCTATTCAATTCCATGGAATTGATTTTTTGACCTCTCATTTTTTTCCTATATTTATATCCATTTCCATTCTCATTTACATCTCCATTTCCATTTACAACTCCATCTCCATTTCCATCCTCATTTTCATTTCCATTTACAACTTTATCTCCATTTCCATTTCCACCAAAATCAATTTCAGCGTACCAAACGAGCCATCTCACTTCAGTATTACATATCGGGTTCTTCTTTAATCATTCACATGCTTCACTTGCCTACTAAATGACATAATGCAGATTCAAGACAAGAACGTGTTGCAGGTTTTCTGAAGCCATAGTTCACTTCCAACAGTATAACCAACTTTCATCCGACCACTTGCTTCTCCAAATCCATATACAAATTCTCTCCTGTATATCCTTTTTAAACAGTCTCCAAACAGAAGCAATATATCTGAGGCAAAGGTGCAAGTAGATTCCCCATATTAGTTCCATGTGTTACAGTCACTACTAGATCCTCCCATGTCGATCAATAATCTTGAGCTCTACAATCAACTTTATTAACATATTCCAAAAAAAGAGTCGGTTCTTGACCTTCAACCTATAATCTTGCTAAGTTTATCATTACTCCATTTCATCACTCGTAATCATTTTTAGCGCCTACTACCAATACTAAACTTTTCGCAGATTCTCAATGATACTTATGACTGTCCAAGATCTTCTTACCAACAATCTCCACAAGTACATCTCCCTCCAATGATCCGATGAAAACTAATTTTATCCCTTCAAGACACTTCTCTTCCATAAATCTTTGAGATCAACTTGGCAAAATTGTGGCAATCAACACAAATACGGAGGTTTTTTATAATGCGGATTGGCACTCCTTCTGGGATGGAAATAAAGCAAAAGTCAAAGTCAATTTTTCACCATGGCGTTGAAGTATCTCTCCTTTTGCTAGTCATCCACAACATACAGCGCACAGCTCAAATTAGGAACATAGTGTGTGTTTGGGAACTTCGTTGGAAAAATGGATTTTGCAGATTTCGAGGCATTTTGGGAATTTCGAGATGGTTTTATGGATTTTTATATGGTTTTTATGGATTTCGAGATGGTTTTTACAGATTTCAAGATGGTTTTGTTTCGGCTTACGTGCACCGTTTGGGAAAATGGCTTCCCAAACAGGCACATAACCAACTTCTTTGAACTTGATTGATAACTCCTTCACCTCTGCAAATATCTCCTCTCTTCTTCGATGGCAACGATCACTCGCATGAAAAGTGTGGAGTATTTGATCAAGCTCAATCCAGCTTCTTCCAGGCTCCTTTATTACAACCTTCTACAACATCAGATCTCTCAATGATCTCACATCTTCCCATCTTCCAACTGAAGCATATAGATTGGAAAGAGTAACGTAATTCCTAGCACTTCTAGGCTCAACCTCTAGAAGTCCATACAAATTCACCTATGTCAATATTCGAATGAACCCTACAAGCACCTAAAAGGGAACCCCATAAAGCATCTCTTGGCTCAAAAGGCATTTCATTGATGAATTTAAAAGTCTCTTCCACTCAGCCGGCACGACCAAGCAAGTCAACAACACAACCATAATGCTCAATCTCAAACTTAACTTTAAGCTCACCATTGGTCATATCTTTCAAGATGTCCTGCCCCCTTGTCTTCTAGTCCTCCTGCAACCTGATAACAATGCCAAAATTGTGATACTGTCAGGCTTGACTTTATTTTATTCTCTTATTAATGTGAAAAGATCAAGCACTTCTCTGCCCATTCCATATTGGCAATACCCTGCAAGCATTGCATTCCAAGATATAACAGTCCTCACTGGCATGGTATCGAAGATCCTCCTTGAATTAGTGAGGTTCCCACATTTTGAGTACAAATCAATCAAAGACTTTTGAAGGACAACAAATGAGGGGATTTCAGAGTGAATAACATGATTATGAACTTTTTTACCATGATCTAGAGCAGCAAGCCCAGAAAGTGCAGTTAAAACACTAGCATAAGTAACTAATTTGATTGCATTCCTTCCTTTTGAAGCTGGCAAAATAGCCCCAACGCCTTTTCATCAAAACCCAGTTGAGCATAATCAAGATTATAGCAGTTCAGGAAACTACATCCCTTTCTGGCATGCATTTGAAGAAATCATGGACTTCATGAATTTTTCGGGCTTTGCCATACTTGTCAAGAAGTGAGCTCCCAACAAAGACATGAGATTCATAATATGATTTAATGATAATTGAGTGGATTTGTATTCTTAAGACAAAACCAGGAGAACCTATGCATGAAGTAAGTGCAGTAGCAAAAGTGAACTCATTAGGTTTTGTTCCTGCCAATGGAATGCATAGTTAATCAAAGTGCAGGTAAAATTTCTAACAAACTAAAGATAAAATATCGGCTAGACATTTTGCACGGCCATGTGGTGGAAGAAGTTATTTCACTCACTTGCAACCCCAACTTTAGTTCATCATACAATCAAACAAGTGCAAACTAGGCATAGATGATCTTAACATGTGCATAAAGAGAGTAAGAGCCTCGGAAGCATAACCCTTCTGAGAATAAGCAGAAATCATCACGGTCCATGACACCACATTTCATTCAGGCATTTCATTGAGCACTCGCCACGCATCACCCAATGACTCACACTGGGTATAGAAGATGATCAACCTTGTTCTGAGGTACACAGATGGCAAATAATCAGTTTTGATCATGTGAGCATTCGCTCTCTATCCTTCCCCAATGGCCCATTGGTTCACACACTCATTCAAGATGGCGTTGTAACCTTGGAACTTGATTTGAGGGCCCAGAATGGCCATCTGAAGCAAAGCTTCTTGAATTTGAAGGTTACATCTTGAATTTGTAAGAGCCCGTGAATTTGAAGGGAATGTCACAAATCCCAGTTGAGTAATCAACATTTCCTGAATATGAGATGTTATATATCTTGTTCGAAGCATTGGAACTTGTTAGTTAGTGCATAATTTTGTTTGGCGCCATAAAGTCTTGACCGTTTGCTTCCTTATGCTTCATCAGATGGATACCCCCCACCCCCACTGATTCGCCCAACCGCTTAATCGTGTACTTATTTACGCTCGTCCTTGGCAACGAATCAACGATAATGCAAAACACGAAAAAAAAAAAAGATAAGTAAGCAGTCTTACAAGTATTGTATTTCACATAATACATACATTTCAACATTTGTATAATTATTTTCCCCCTAAAATATTTCAAAATGACTCGAATACTTGCAGAACATTCCTTTGTAATGAATGAATATCTTCATTAAACTTCTGACATACTAGGTCAATAGTTAAAGTTGTTTTTTTAATAATACTGAATTCATGCCAAAAGAGGTTAAAGGATAACAACTACCATGTTCCCTCGTCAAGCCTCACATACAGGTCTAGAGATGGAGGTTGATCAAGGACACAGAAGTTCTCAAACATATGATAAGACCTCTTTACTAATTCAAGATGCCCAAGACTTTGACAATAGTAGTCAGAACACGAATCAATTTAAAGATAAAACCACATATCCATCTCCTATTCTTATCCTTAAGAACCCCTCCACGATCGCTATCTCCACTTCTCAAAACCGACCCATCTACCTCCAACTTGAAAGGCTCTTCAAATTGGTTCTGTGCTAGCCAGACTAAGATTAGTTGGGGAGTAAATTTACAACATCTTGACATATCTTTATCCCAGCAAGCCCGGAAGAGACTATCCTTAACATTATTTTGGTTCCTCAAGGTAATGGATCCAAAGAGTTTCCCACACCAGCCAACCCAAATGTCTCTGCAAATATAACTAAGTAGAGTTGCTCAGTCTATCTTTTCTGTGTACATCTGGCCTGCTGCATGTTGTAGATTCCATCTAAGCCAATTTGCTCCCTCTAGTGACGGGAAGATATTCCATTTCTCCGACCAGACCACCAAATACCACATGTAAACTGCATTTGAGCAATCCCTATATAGATGCACAAGGTGTTCCTCTTCTAGGCATCCGAAGGGGCACTCAATTTTTTTAGATGGTTCACTTTTTATGTTAATATATACATGCATATTACTTTTTTTTTTTTTTTGCTTTTTCTTATGTCGACCTATACATACATATTTGCACCATATTCTATATACCAAATGACTATTACGTAAAAAGTCCCATGGAAGAAAAAAATTATTATCAGATCCAAATTGACTTGGAGTGATATGGGACTTGGATTATAATAATTGTAATTATCAAAAACCTCCTTAACTCTGATTATTTAAATTGAAATATAAAAGAAAAAAGTTTGAAGGAGAAGAAGATAAGAAAATCTTTTCACATTTGCAATTAATCTAATTCATATTCTAAGAAACTCTAACTTGATTTCATAATTTCTGGGTAACTGATATTGATCCTTTGATTCCTTGGGGCCTGTGCATAATTAACCCCCAAAAAAGGACCTTAACCGGTTGGGCCAGCCATGAATTAGATCGGGTAAAAAATTACAAATAAAAAAGCTTTTCTATTAATTTTGTAAAACTCTTAAAATTCTAATATTAATTTCTATATGTTTAAAACTAATTATGAGCATAATTTATTCTAACAAAACAAAATTCATATTTAGCTATGTTTTAATTAAATAATAATAAATATAATTCATGTATGAACTATTTAATTTGTATAGAATTATGACCTTTTCACAAATCAAAACATCGTTATGTGTGCTTATGTTGAAAGTTCATCGAAAGGTAACCAGAATTCATCATTGATATAGTAGTTTAACATATTTTTTTGGTACAGTTTATCAAAAGTGTATGTGCACATTGATTCAATTATAAGTATGATTCAAAACAAAACAGTATGGACAAGAAAATGTAGGTATGCCACAAACGTTGAAACTTTTTCTTGGGCCATTAAAACGGTGTCAAATTAAACGACATGGTTCGCCACAAAAGACTATGCAATACAGGTTGCGATTTTTCTTACAAATTTGGGTATCATAACATAAACCGAAGTAATATTGATAAACCAAAATACCCTTGAGTTGCTGATCGATAATATGAATAAGCCTAAAGCAGCATGTGATTTACAAGTTTTCAACAACTATATATAAATGAAACAACCCAACCTAAATCAGTTTCACTCACGGTGTCAGAGGTCATGAGGTGATTTGCTTTACTTGTAATATTAATCCAATGATCCAAGACAAGTACGCACCTAAATAAATTGAATCCCAATGCTTCACCAAAAAAAAAATTGAATCCCAATGAAAACCAGATTTCCCAAACATGTAATATTAATCCAATGATCCAAGACATGTCATTCTCCAGAATTGGACACCAAACTGCCAAACATGCTTTAAATTTCCATTTTTAAGCGGATTCAGCCAGCAAAATAAATAGCTCTTCATCGGTTATTGCTCCCATCTCCATTGCTCTTTCAAGTGCAGTGAATCCATCGCCATCTTTAATGGAAGGTCTCGCACCCCTGATATAAGCACATTATTTCATGTTCTCAGAAAGCGTGTATCACATATAAAACATAAAGTACTAAAAGATATGCAATGGTCTAACATTTATGAAATTAAATTTTAATCTGGTAGAGGAATTAAGTAGTAAAAGTTCACATTGAAAATTTTATTGATGAGAAGAATCTAAATCAAAGTAGCAGCACTCTATATATACAAAATTTGTAAAGTACTGCAACTTCATACGTATAAAAATTTCAAGTCTTTCTCACTAATAAACTTTTCAGTGGGAATAACTTTATAACCTAACGCCATGGAAGCTCTTATCTGTCAGAGAGGATGTGAGTTCGATCCCGTTTTTCCAATTAAACGTTCAATGGGAGCTTAGTGTCTGTTCTTCTAAATAAAAAAAATCAATGGGAGGCTTTTTCCCAATTTTGCCAATTAAACAGTATTTTTTATCAACAATTAAGCATTATTGGCTTTCAACAAAATTTCTGCTAGAAAATGAGAGGACAGATTTATAAATCAAGCCAAAACAATGAAGACTAGACAAGATGTTGAACTTGATAGTATTACCTTTGCAGTAGAAGCTTTGCCAACGGATTTTTTCCTCTAGAAATGCAATGGTGCAATGGAGTCTTTCCATGGCAATCACGCACATTTATATCCGCACCGAATTGAAGCAACAACTCAACCATTAGTTCACTGTCAGAATGACATGCCAGATGCAACAGTGAACAACCTTGGAGACAGCTCACACTATTATCAGGATCTTGCTGGCTTTCAGTTGTCCTACATCTAAAATCTATTTCTGCCTCAGCACGGAGAGCCACATCATCATATTTGGTGTTTACCAGAGTTGCATCTGAAGTGACAATGAGGCGATACACTTCTCGTACGTTCAAAGCCTGAACTTCTTGCCAGATTCTTAAGGCAGAAGAAGGGCTGCCCGGTACAGTCTCTTTATTGATTAGTGACTTCTCCATGTACTATTTATAGTCGGAACATAAAATAATGAGATTTAGAAACTAGTAATAGCTGTGGAGACAACTAGACTTCAAAATCAGACACGCAGTCTCACAGAACATAGGTGGCAGCAAGCCAAATTGATGTAACACTAGAAAAAATAGTCATGTGAGTTTTTTCCCCCCGACTAAAAACGGAATGGAGAGAAAAAGGATTACACAGATTAGCAAGGTGATTAAATTACTCAGAAAAATTTAATGTCCATGATTTTCCAATAAAAATAGGCACCAACTATTCCATTTCAAATTCTCTTAGAAATTAAAAACGATCATCGTATTCCATGTTATATGCTTATGCTCAAATTCCTTGTTAATAAACTCTGTAAGGTTTGTCTGCGAGGACGGAATAATTTTGAGTGAGGTGGAGAAAAAAGTAAACTAATGTTTTTTTGGTTGAAAGGAAGGGTGTTGATGGAATATGGTATAAGATCTAATGAAGAAGTCACATCCCTAACAAGTGAAGTCATTTCTTTCAAAGCAAATCAGAGATCCATGCGCACACACCATAAAATTAAAGTACCGGTACTAACCTTTGAATGGATGAACTTTTCCTTCTCTTGAAAGGCATCTGTGGGGCATGGTTTAATAGGGGCATTTGACTCATTTTCCCTGCAGGTAGTTATTCGGACAGAAAAGGATTATTCTTAAGTCAATGATGCTAAACTGGAAAGGGATAAAAAGGAAAAACAATAACAATTCTTAAAGCTCAGTTAAATCAGTAACTAAGGGGCAATGAATATTATTGCCCAGTAAATGCACATGTTAGGAATATAGGGAACGTGTTAGGAAGTAATACTAGAAAGGGTTAGCCTCCATGCTGTACCCCACCCATAATGCTTTTGCGTCAGAGTTAAAACTTTTTAATACAGATGCTAAAATCCCATGCTGCGCAGCTGATAACCCTAGCACAGTCTCCATAAGCTGCATTAACCAAGACGTGACTGGCCTCTCTAAAAAGCCTTAACAGCTTCTTTCCCTTTCCCAGTTGACTGAGGATATTTTCTTTTCTTCCTTTTAAATTGCCTTTAGTTTCAGTCCTACTATTACAGCGTGGCGGCACCTTGGACTTGACTAAGTACTCTCATCGTCTGAAATCTGAAAAGGATGAAGTGAATTACATGTATCCTTCAGTCCTATGTATATTGGTGCCTATTGACAGAATAATAAAATGGAAAAACAATTTCCAATATGTTCTCAATTTCTCTCCTCCCATTCACCTTCAATAAGCCCAACTATGAGAACGGTAAAAGGTCCACTTTCCTGTCGAACCAGGCGTGCACATATATTTCTTGGATGATGCAATCCATATTCATACTAAACCAGACCTCTGAGTGTCAGTACACAGCACATTCACCCTTTCTGTATCAACATTGACCCATCCTCTTGTCAACATGCTACCAATCATCTTCATCATATCAACATATCTCTCAACATTCATAATGTTATCAATAAAAAATGAATCAGCTGCTTGGATTCAGCGTCACATTCATCAAGGCAGCATTCAACAACTTTCTTGACACTTGTCCTGCTATCTTCATTAGTGCAGCCACCTTGAGGTAAAGTAGAACAGCAATAGGAAAACAGAAGGAAAAGGGATTGATGCTGTAGAACGCAACATTTTTTGGGCTACTATTGCATCCATGAATTCGGTAACATCTTTGGAGCCAGTGATGACACAACCAGTGGTAAGAAACACCGATGATCCTAGATGAAGCCAAACATTACCTGGGGTAATGAAAATTTGGACGCTACTCTTTGTGGCCATCCCTCACTTTCTCAGGTCCACCAACCTATCCCTGATTTCAATCATTAGTTATAATCACCAGATCGATGCAGAAGTTGGACCCTCTTACTGGTTTCAATGTGAAAGTACTATCCACATTATCATTCAATGATGAATCAGAGAGGACCAAGTATAATTACTTTCAGCTTTCTTTCCACTAAACCAAGTTGAATAACTCTTACAAAGCAAGGCATTTACTGAGTCACAACTAAGAATGTTCTCAACTAAAACAGCAATTTCTGTATTTTTCCTAAAGAAAGAAAAATATTTACCTTTCATTGTCATTTATCAACCCCTCCCATATAGAGTTGCAATATGCATTGCCCAAGTTTCGGAATAAGTCCAGAACAGTAGGTTCCCAAACCTTGACGTCTAATGTTATGGATCTCACCTGCAGTTGGCAGAAACAGATACAATAACCTTAATGATACTAGATTGCTGATATCAAAACAGAGATGATATTATTGAGGAAAGTTTGCTCAGTACAAGTAACAAAACTACATGGAAAATAACTATTCCTACAAGGTGGTTGACAAAAAAATTAGATAAAAACGTTAAAACAATAAAGGAGTAAATAATTTGCATGTCTTTCTGAAAGAATAAACCTTTGATATGTGAACTCCAAGATTTCGATGAACACCAGAGCATTCAATACACAGCAATATCCCAAGGTTAAGAGATGCCCAATCTGGTTCAGTTGCACTACACTCAGCACACCTATTATTCCCTGAAATTCCCCATAAAATCTTAGATACACTCTCCACTTCATTGGAATACGTGTCTTCAGTCAGAGATCCATGGCTATGCTGCGATTGACTATTGCATGAAGCACCAATGGCTGGTCTACCATTTTCTTGATGCAATCCAATCCGATTAGGCTGCAGAAATTACATTGAAAGGTCACATTAACATCTTACATATTCATTCAGGCACGTAGTCATGCTTTCTAATGTTTTGGAAAAGAACCTGGCAAAGAAACTGGGAGTTGAAAAGTGATGTAATAGCTCCAGTAATTTTATTTACCCAGTCCATCCTATCAGCTTCATTTTCAGCCTGATCAAAATGAAGTTAGAGAATCCACTAACAATAAGACAAACTCTAATTAAAATGGATCAGAAAAACCAAATTTTCTACAACATCAATAAAGGTATTTAATCTAAATGATGCAATTTAAATTGAAAACTCCTTGAAATCACCTGCAGTGTGTATGTTTTGGATGGGGAAATTATGCGAAAGCAAAGTCGTAGATCTGAATCATCTGCATCCATCTTTATAGTTGATGTGCACAGATCAACACCACGGCAACTCAGAATTTCCTCATTAAGTGATACTGCCCTGTTGTGCCTAGAGCGGAATCTTCCAAACATGCCAGTGTTTTGTTCAGCCGGTCTAGTAAAATTATATGCCTGAGAGCCCTGGAGTCAAATTTGGAAGAGAAAAATTTGGATAACTCATAATAAAAAGCTATAAATTTCACTTGACAAACACACCATTTTGAAGAAGTGTGTGTTTGGATAGGAATTGTGCAAACTCATTTTGGATCAATGCAGATGCAGTTTTTTCCATCAAAACTTGTTTAGATCGAGTGATGATTCTTTGAAGTATTTTCCAACGTCCATTTGATATTTGGGTGTGGCAAGTTTATTTGTTGTTTGTTGTGAGTGGAGCTTAGGACTGTAACGTTCATTGGGTAGTTTGATGATGTTATAGATCTGGAAACCAAGACATTTGTGACTGAAGATATTGCCAACATATTCAAAACTATGAATACAAAAAGTTAGATGAGCATGAAACTAACTTCCTAGAGAGGAAAAATATGGTGTGGATAAGTTTTAGCTGAATGGAAAAAGATGAACCTCAGAAAAAAGCTAGCCCTCCGGGTGAAAGGAAATGCAATATGGGTACAGAAGCCTCAGCAGATTCCAGAACTTCTGGTTAATTCTTTCAAGAAATTCATGCTTACAAATTGTATTATGGCCTAGGTTATTTGGGAATCCGTAGATTTTTGCGTATAGTGGCTCTAAAACAAATTCAACTCAATCAATGCCCTATCGATTCTGCAGTCAACAGAATGACTAGTGGGGAGGGGAGGTGATCACCATAGCCTTGGCTCCCTTCGCTCTATAGTAATATAAACTCCCTTGGTTGTCAAGCACAAAGAACCTCCGCTTCCAATCTCCTCGCAATCTTGATGATCGTTTTAGCAGATAGCCTTGCTTAATTGTTTGACACTAGTAACAAAAAAGTAAAACAGTCACCAGCCTTAATAATAAGAGCAAAACCAAAATACTCAAAACAAGCAGGAGAGCTGACTGGTCATAGTTACCCAGTTGGCTAATAAATGATTAATCCCTACGAAAGCACATTTACTTACCTCACCTTGGGGCACAGACTGGATCCCAAATTCGAGGCACTTATATGAGTTCAAACCAACAATGCGGCTTCCGTCAACACCAGATAAAGTATCAGCATTACTAGAAGCTCGTAAGCTGTCCAGCTCAGCTTGTGTTCTATATTCCTGAATTCGTTTTGCAAGCTTATCTTGTTCAACATTAGCCAGCTCTTTAGATTGTTGTGCATAAGTTAATACCTTAACTCGGAAGAAGAAGAAGAAAATCAATACATTATGTTAATGGAGCTATCAAACTTCAAATCACAACAGCTACCATTACCAAATGTTAAAACATAAATCACTTCAACATTGATCATGATAAAATTGTTAGAAGTGATGGCTAGTTTAATTAATGTGTTAATGAGTGCCCTAAACTTATAGTGGTTCTATTATATTGTACTTGACCTAATTTTATACTCCCCCTGGTCATAATTATAAGACAAAATTTGGGGTGGGAAGTTTTCTTGTATATAAGAAAATTCAATAAAATTTTAGAAGTAATTAATATTTTCTTCCTAAAATGCCCCTAACCTATAATAAAAAGACTTGACCCACTTTGGAGTAAAAATATATGCAGCCTTGCCCATGTATTGAAAATGCTAAGTCTTCATTAGTTGAAACCGTTTTATTGGTATGTGTATGGTAAGTACTTCTGGATTGTAAAAAGGAATAGAAGGAGTACTTTTGTGCAAGATAATAATCCCATTCACACTGCTCTTTCTACTCCTTGTTCACTGGCTAAGTTAAACAAAATTAAAAATTAGTCAAGGGTTACCAATTTTACTATCAACGTGCGTGAAATAACCCAGTAAAATGAGATGCATAATGCTTCCAGTCCTCCACTTATACCATATGTTAAAAATCAATAACATAAATAACATCTATTCTACTGACAGTATGTTAGCAGTAAATAGATCGTACAATCACCTTAACGCAATGTCATCTACAAAATCTTTTTAAACAAAATGTCATCAGAGGCCAGACTGCATGGACTTAATAATCTGTGTCTAAATCCAATCATAAAGTACAAGGGCAGTACAAGTACAAGCCATGTCTGGTGGTCATCAACTCAATTTGCAATAGCAATCACAGTCAAAATGTTAAACAGAAACTAAACCTTATACAAACCTGGTGAATATAGGGTTCCATCTGGCTCAGTAAGTCATAACCCTGTAGCATTTTAAACCCAAATGGTCAAGTACAGCAACACAGAATGGAAATCCCCAAATAAAGAAATTGGCAATTAATATACACACCAGCTTGAAGTATCTAAGATGAGAATCCATTACTGCACTAAAGGACTCCAAGAATTCATACTTCTTTTTCACTTCAATGTTCATCAGTGAGTTTACCTGCAGTTCTTAAAATCCCATAGGAAGGTTCATAAGATAATGAAAATTTGATCTAAAGACTCATAAAGAACAACATAAGTAGAAGGCATACTAGATTAAAGCGACTTTTCTCAAATGCTGACTTTGAATTTTGAAGACCCTGTTATAGATGAAGTAGAGAAAATATTAATATACATAATTGAATTCACCATGCTATTAATAAAGAATATGAAGCAACTGAAAAGAAGAGATAATGAACTAGATCACAATATGATTAATTAGCTATAGCAAGACAGAAATTAACATCAATAATGTTAATGCTAGAATATTTGATAAATCCTGTTAAAATCCCAAAAATTGAGACAGAGCTTGCACCATGACAGCAGGCTATCTTATCATAAAGGCTTCATAACATGAGTGTGTTATCGGAAATCAGGATAGACACATTATCTAATTGCATACTTTCCAATACCAATGTTACAGATTGTATATCTTTTCAGATTACAGCCCGGTCATCCTTTTTAGGTTTGAAATTAAAATAGACATTAGGGTTCTGCGGTACTGAAATATCTATTATAGAATCTAAATATCAAAACTGATTCATTTTCAGCTCCTTTAAATTTTAGGGAAAACAAAGTTTTTGGTCCCAGAGGTTTTGTTTAACTTGGGTCAAGAGGGCCATATAGTTCTTAAATTGAGGAGCCACCGTTGACCGGTCAGCAGCCAGTCAAAGAAAATAATCATTTTTATAAACTTTAATATTAATTATTAACTCAAATTTACAAGTCGTTCTCCCAAAAAAAAAAAAAGTTAACCAATGCCCCCATCAAGGTGGTTGTTGAGAACAAGTTCTGAGTTAGTAATTATTGTATGTGACTAGGGATGACTAGACTTTGAGTAGGTAGGTAAGATTTGTATTTATTAGCATTAATTACTTGTCTTGTACATATGAATATAAAAATAAGACAGTATAGTAGATCAATATACACTGACTACTTTTCCCAAACCTCTCTTTTTTTCTCTTGATTTACAGATATGTGCTATGCAACATTTGCTTTTATGATTGTAAATGTTAAACATTAAATGATGTGAAAAAGAAAAGGAAAAGCTACTAATCTTTAACAAATCAATTCAAAAAAACCTCTTCTAATCCAGCAACAATGTCTTCCCGAGTATTCTTCTTCAAAGACACAAATTTTTCTCGTGCCTAGAGAAAACAGATGAGTGAACATTGTTAGAAACCAATAAAATTAATTATATTATAGCATTTTACAAAATCTCTTTCATACCTGATCATATGAATGTACAGCTTTGTCAAAACGGGTGCGAGAATCCTAAAACAAGCAAGGAAGGAAGGATGGAATGTGAGTGAGCACAATGAAAGCAGTCATGATTTAGCAAATAAATAATTGTCAAAAGAAAAGAATTCAAGAAAATCAGAAGTATCACCTTTAGAGAATTCAATTTCAACCACCCATTTTATGTATGTAAAACTTGAAAATAAACAAGAGTTATCCAAAACCATTGCTGTGGTATATAAATTATATGCAGATACAAAAGGAAACCAAAAACAAGAACAGAACTTACAAAAGTATAGCAAAAGTATGACTTGCACTTAAACCATAACATACTAACAAAGTGAACTACAGAGAAGAAAATGCACCTTTGCACCTTGTAAATCAACATTCATAAACTGCACCAACCGATCAATCAACACGTGCTCCACCTGAACCAAAATTCTGTCAACTGATAATAGACACAAGAAATCCATATCAAGAAAACATTTTGCCCTCTGGACACTTAGCCAGCCATATGTAAGAATAAAAGTGTAGCTCTTTTCTTTTCCTTTCCAAATTTTCGTTTAGAAAATGTCTAGTAAAATTGAAAGGGCTGTAAAATCCAATAACCGGACTTAGCATGATCTCTCTGTTTTTTTAATCATTTTAAAATCTAGTGGGAGAAGTGCTCTGTCGGAAGGATCCAAGTTAATGCACAGCAGAAGCTTGTGAAATAGAAGAAGGGAGGTTCTTGATACCATGTTATTAGAAATGCTATTCATGAATCACATCTTTGGATGTGCTTGTGATGAGAGTGCTTTGCTGGAAGATCAAGCATAAAGGCTAACCTTAAGAACCGAGTTAGATGAGGTTCTCCTTAAGGAGGAATTAGCCTACAATAGAAAAGTAGGATCAAATGGGGAGAGAAGGGGGGTGAGAATTCCAAGTCTTTTCACAATAAAGCAAAAGGAGAAACATACAAATATAATAAAGGAGCTTGGAGTTAGATGTAAACGATGGATTCAAAGCTGGCTTTCTACTAAGTAATATTTAGGTTCTCCCCGTGCCTTGCGCATGGGAGCTGAGAGTTCTCTCTGTGCCGACAAGTGAGAGCGTTAGTTTCTTGTTTGAGTGTAACAAACTTTTGGCGGGAGAATATTGAAGGTGGTTAGTGGAGGCGGTGGTGATCGGAGACGAAGGTGGCTGAGACAGTGTTGAAATTGATTCTACTGATAGTACAATAAAGTATGGCGACGATAGAAGAACCTGTTGAAGAACATACGATCAACACACCGCTGGTGTGGAATGAGGAAGAGTCGAACAATGTGACGATTGAAAAGATTTTAACAGAAAAGGAAATCAATAGAGCGACTGTTGAAATGGTAATAAGGAAAGCATGGAATCTCCAAACTGGAATGGATGTAATGATGGTTGCGAAGAATGCGTTCTTCTTTAAGTTCACGGAAACGAAGAATACAATCGTATATTGAGAACTTGTCCATGGTCAGTTAATGGATGTCTACTGAATCTAGTTGAATGGCACAAATTCATGGTGATAGACGAGTGTGACTTTAGTGAGTGTCCGATATGGATCCAATTGCATGGTGTACCGCTTGAAGCAATGAATCTAGATAACACTATTAGTATTGGAAATCAGATTGGAGAGGTGGTTATGACAGATGATCCCAATTATAACAAGTGTATGTTGAGAAGCAACATATGATTGCGAACACTTTTGGATCTAAGGAAGCCTCTGGTGTTAGATTTTTGGATTCTGATGCCTAATAACAAAAGGAATTGGTCTTCAGTCAAATACGAAAAGCTTCAGGACTTCCGTTTTCAATGTGAAAGCATGGCCCATAGCTTTTGAGAGTGCAATCAAAGGCAACTGATGTCAATTGCAGATCTGGAAAAATCATGCTATGGAAACTGGACCACTACAGAGCAAGTAAGAACCTGGGATTTAAGTGATTGGTTTATGGGCAGCCTATCCTACTAATTTCCTGAATATCTGTGCACTTCTGAGTGAATAAAATCAGAGAAACACTTTCTCCGGTATTCCTTCATCTTTTCTCTCTGATTTCATACATGGTGTTCTGCAACGCCAAGATGATCACATGCTCAGCTCATGAGAGCCATTCAGAGGGACTCTGAACCCTGACTCAGATGAGTCCAGCACCTCAAAACACCAGTCACTCTTCAACTGATTCTGGTTCCATTAGCACTAACAGTACTCGATCGATGACCAGACATCATAGATTCAATGGAAAAAAGTCCTCTACAATGGTCCCAGGGAATTGTTACGTTCATTAAGGAAAAGGAAAAGTGGAACACTTCACTGCTGAGGCCATTGAACCAAACCTTCCTCACCCCAAAAATAGAGTACGGACAGCAAAGACTGGTATGATCAAATCATGCCTAGTAAATTTAACGTATCCTGAATTTGGAGATAATTTCCTCCTGTCAGACTGAAAAGGACACATGTAATGCTGTGAAGAGATCAAACTCAACAGAGAAGAATACAGTAGCCTTGTTCCAAATCAAGGAACACATTCATATCTTGTAATGAGTGGAAATTGTAAAACACTCAATAGTATATATTCTAGAGAACTCTTTGCAGAAGCTAGACTTGAAATAGCCGAATAAAGAGACAATATTATACTGCATTCAAGAGAAAAATCATTTTGTCTGGCACAGATAAAACATGCCCAATGTAAGACTTGCCTTAATCATTGTTACCAACTTACAATCTAGAGAGAACACAGCATGCGGATTCATGGACTAACCTGTGACCGGAGAAGCTCTTTAAAAGATGCAAGCTCACGAAGTGCATTAATAAATTTAGATATTACAGGTCCTGGAAGAAAAGAACACAGTGAAAAGCATATAACACTTCACATTCATACAGACCATTGTTGTATATCCATGTATGATGGTTGGTAAGAGCTACTGCATAATTACATGTTTACAGCAAAAAGGTGCATGCACATACATTCACATCTTTCGTCGTTTCCTTTAAAAAAAAAAAGGTGCTCATCACCGAGACTTGGTATAGACAAGATATCAAACAAAGTAACTAGTGGGTTTCATAGTATAGTAAGACTACTTAATTATTCATGAGAAACACCTTTTTGGCTTCTTTTTTGCTCATAGGAAAGAGAAATGATGAATATATGATAATGCATTCCCAACAACCTCCAATTGATACACTAACAGGATCATCCTGCCCACCACCAAATACTTCCAAAGCGTCAGCAAAGGCAATGTCTCCATTATAAGCTTCTCCTAAAGCTGCCCTGATGATAAACAAAACAAAGAATTAACACATTTGCATCACTCCAACAAGTAGTTTGTTTGACAGACTAAAAATCCAGTTCTAGACACCACCATCATTTACTTAGAATCTTCATTACTAAAATCAGACAGAAATTCAAACAAGATGAAAGACCAAACTCCCTTTTCTTTTAATTCAACCAACTAAAATAGAAAGATCTTACATTCATGACCCTTCATACACACCCAGCATCACGTAAGCACTACTTGCCAATAAGAAATGAAAAAAAAAATATGGATGTCATTAATTTGAAGAAAAAAATCTTAAATTCTACATTCATTTGCAAATTTTCAAATTTTGTCCCAAAAAGGACGCATTTATTTTGAAGCTTTATGTTTGTGCTTGTAAAATCAAATTTACATTAATGATCATGATTGTTGCTAGAGTTTGGGTTTGAATATTTGAGAACTATTGAATCATTTAATGCTTAGAATTCATTTTAATGGTTAAGAGAAACTTCAACATTATATTGTGTTAGAACCCAAATTGATTGTCGAACCTGCACAAGGAAACACAGAACTTTTCAAGCAAATGTAAAGAATGCTTTTTAAGATTCTAGAGTTGACCTTGATGTTTCCTACTATTTTGGATATAAGGGTTATTTTATAGAGTAAGCTATAGGCTTTAGGATTGTCTGCTGTAATAGGTATTTTGGGGAGTGTGTAATTTACTTTTTTGGGCTATTTAAGCCGTGGCCTCTGGCAGAGAGAGGCATGCATATATTGTATGGGAGTTTTGAGAAGAGGGTGCTGGTTTCTCCAGATCCTTGAGCTGTGAAAGTTATTTTCTTAATAGTTGTGGGAATGATCTCACAGAATAACCTTGTATTGGCCATGGGAGTGATCTTGCAGAGTGTACCCTGAGTATTAATATCAGTTTCTTTGTTGTTCTTACTAATTGTTAAGTTGGGTCGTAACATATTGTTACTATCATGTGATCAAATTTGGTAGGGCAAGGAAACAAAGAATCAAAGCCTATCAAAATACCCAGATATAATTCTAATAATCAACCAAAAAGAATCACAAAAGTTTCAAACACAGAAGAATTTTCCTCAAAATCATTTTTTATGCAACTGGTCATGGCTCAATCCCAAATGACCACTGAACACCTATCTAGTTTAAAGTAAGTATAGCGGTGAAAGATATCTCATTGGAGGTCTGAATACCATGCATTTCCTCCAGCTGAATCTTGCAATCTGGTTCCCAGATCCCCATTTTGTCCCCCTTGCACTTTGTTGAGATAAAAGAAGCACAAAAGATATGGTGAAATGAAAATGACCTAACAATACATGCATACATAAAAATATACATGATGCATGTGGAAGCATATCAACAGAGAGTGATCTTATGTGAGAGGAGAGAGAAGTAATCACCACCCAATCGTAAACTAATGGTCAAGATTAAATATATAAGCCATCAAAAAACCATAATATGACATTTCCAGGGAATTACTTAGCAAACCCAACAACAGGTCTATTATCTAATAGAAAAAAATATCAAAGCTTACATAAATTTCTTGCACCCTTTGTGTAGTTTCTGGCAGCGATCTGCTAACTCATCAGTTGTTTCTTCAAGAGAACATATCTATTGCAAGGCAAAAAGAGAAACTATTATTGAAAATAATCTTTATAAATCTAATCAGAGACAATTAAATTTTCCAATAAAGACTACCAATTCAGGAATCTTGATCAAATTAAATACTTCCACGCTCACATTCACACTGGTTTTGTTATATATGAAGAAATTTCATTGACATTAGAGTAGAAAAGTACAAACCAGAATAAGGCATCCTCTTACTGCAGATTATACAAGTCAAGGAATTAAAATTGCTAAAAAGAAAAAAGAACACACACACA
The DNA here is from genome assembly GCA_025593235.1 of Vachellia pachyceras. NCBI lineage: Eukaryota > Viridiplantae > Streptophyta > Magnoliopsida > Fabales > Fabaceae > Vachellia > Vachellia pachyceras. The sequence continues at coordinate 5,863 of JANTPZ010093282.1, read as the reverse complement.
CACGCACATACACAAACAGCCAATAGAATAGTTTGACATTTTTCTACTAGACACCAAAATATTGCATACAATGCATATAATCACCTCATAAGTTTAACATTTCCAGCATCAATCATTTCCCAGGGGATGCACATTCATCTAATACGTATGCATTACCCATTTCTTTCCTCCCACTCTCCAATTTTTTCTCCCATCAAAACTTCAAAGACTTATTGCAGATCCAGACCTAAATCTCTTTTCCAATTCCGAAACCACAAGACATCTAATCGCCATTACTTGCCCAGAAATTCTGGTTCAAACAAAGAACGACGGCCTGCATCCTTATGGTTTACCATGACATATTACTTAATCAAAATGCAATTGAAACTAAGACTTCTGAGAATAATAAGAAGCTACGAGGCGTAGAGACCCACCATCCTAGCAACTACTGCAACCTCTCATCATGGAGCTTCAAGTATAAGAAATATAAAGGCCACGCTCGTAGTGCCACAAAACGGACAAAAAAGTGATTTTTTTCACGGTGGAAAAACTAGAACAACAAACGATGCTTAACGAGGATAACACAATAGCCAAAGAATGATGAAAAATTGGAATTGAGAACAGACGCGACGACGAATCTTGGACAGCCAAGTTACCTTCTTCTGAAACATGGGCGAATCATCGAGCTTGATAAAGGCCGATGCCATTGTTGCCGTTGGAGAAGCTCGTTGTCGCTGAGTTACTCAATTGCGAGATTCGCTGGGATCTTGAGATCGTCGATGGAGCCCCGCAGACAGATGTCAAGAAGGTCACAGTAACATTTTTGTCCCCGCCGTGAACACACTCCCATCCGAATGCAATTTTTTAATTAATTTTTATTGGATCAAGGACCCGAATGCAATTTTTTGTTCTTCCCAAGTTGTACTATAAAGATTTTGCATGAGATTTTTAATTAAACAGTTAACGTTTAATTATTTTGTTATTACTACTATATATCTAAATATAAAATCTACCTTGTAGTGTATTACACTGCAAATTAAATCTTATATTGAGTAGCATAGTGGGTAGTATTTTATTTTTATTGGTTCTAGCAATTTATTGAATCCCCTGTGCTCAATACAGCAGTCCATGTTGATTGTATGGCACAAGGGGTGATGAGGGTAATTGGAAATGGAAAAAGTTGTTGAGCCTTCTTTTTTTCTACAGCTAAAAAAAAAATAGCCTTTAAAATAAAGAACCTTGTAGGCGACAGAATCCTGGGTATACGATGATGAATCCATGTTGGGTTTTTATTAACAAACCATCGATGACTATGTTTAGAAATGTGGTAGAAAAGTACTTTTACGTAAATTAAGATAAATATATGAGATAAATTATTTCGTTTTACGAAAAAATACTGTTGAACGTATTTTTTACCTCACTCAACACTTTGCCAAATAAGCTAAGAGAGCGCACGCCAAACGCTGATACGTGGACCAAAATTAAGAAAAATACATTTAGAGTTATATTAAAATTTGTTTTTCTTTGAATAAAACTGGGTAGAGAAGGAGGTTATACGGAACCCAAAATTGCATGCACTAAAAATTAGACATCATCCCCTAGAATATTAATTTGTTTTTAAAAACAAGGAAACATAAAACTTGTTTCAATTTGGGTACTGTTTTTTTAAAAAAAACAAAAGAACGGAAAATTGTTTTTAAAAAACTAAGAAAAAAAAGTTTTAATTCTTTTTGTGTTTACATTGCTTAATTTTTGCTTATGAAAGTTGGGAGTCCCTTCATTCTCTGTTCGATGGCTTTTTTCTATTTAAAAATTTGAGTTGTCATTGAAATTTTACCCCGATCTAAGTATGTTTATTTTTAAATATAATTTTTTTAAACAGTCATCTAAAAAGATTTTTGTTTTTTAATTTAAAAAAGTTGTTCTTAAAACAGTTTTGAGAACAAGAAAATAGAAAATCATTTATCTTTTATACTTATTTTTTGGGTGATAATTTATCTTTTATGCTTACTGACAACAGTATAATTGTATTCACTCCCCCTTGTATTAATACTTATATATTTTTTTTCCAAACATAAACATCCTTCTATTGTAACCATCACATAAATTCTGAAATAATACAATACATTTTCCGACTCATCTACGATGTTCAACCCATCCTGCTAACAGTAACAACCGTAAATAAACAGTTAATTTGAAGCGTGACCGAGGATACTATCCGTGAAATATTCCATGCCTACATGCAAAACAAGTTGCGACACTTCATAAGATTAAACAAATTCTTCATTTACATGTAGAAAAAGACATAACCAGTAGAAGGAAATAGAACAGAAGCAAAAGAGGGAAGTAGAATACCCAAAAGCTCAAGAGATGTGTGTACAGAAACATTGGCTTGAACCACCCTACGTAGGGCAGAACGTTGCAGCAATAAAGGGACATTTCCTGTAGGTTGGCCCACCCATCAACGGTGATCGCGTCTTTCACTAATTCAGGTACATCCCATGTATTTGAAATGGCATTATGTGCCTCACAAAACATGTGTTCAAAATGCCACTGCCGACACTTTACACACAAACATAATGCATATATATATAGATATATATATATTACGTACGTTATATACTCTACAACATATATAATTATATATATATATATCCACGCTACTCTACAAATCCCTACCCACATTCACACAAATTAATTCATATGCTGCAAAAATTTAAATACAAACTTATTGTGTAGAATAATTGATAGACCAGCTTAGCTTGGGTCCCTTTTTTTTTAATGAGAAAAACAGGAATACACGATGATATTGAATGCTTGGGTGCATGTGGGTGACTTAATAATAAATACCATGTCAAACTTATAATTTAAATAACACTTGCCAACAGCAAGTTTAATTAATATATATACATATATGATTGGTGGGGGAATATAATGACGAAGAAGAGGCAATATATATATATATATATATATTCTTGTCCCCATCCATGGTTCTTAGCTGTAACATTCCTCTGTTAACATTTGATTCGATTGTGGCGCTATGATGTTGCTCATTACATATCATTCATTTCCATATATTTATATATATATATAGACACACATACACATACAAATACATGACCAACCAACCAACCACCAATCAATCAATACATTATGTATAAAAAACCATTGTTGGGTTGTGATTGTAGGAAGTGAATGCTATGTCAACTTGTGACATCTAAGCCGATTCGCATGTGCTTCCTTATGTATTCTTTGACTCCTTCTCCTTTTTGTTCTCATTCAACCCTTCCTTCCTTGACTTTAACTCTCTCTCTCTCCCCCTCTCCCCCTTTTTAATTACTCCTTATATTCAGTTTGTTTGGCAAAGCATTGAGGAGAGTCAAAAGCACGTTAACAGTGTTTTTCCGCAAAACGTGATAATCTCCTTCACATATTTATCTCGACTTACGTAAAATTACTTCTCTACGCTGTTTCCAAACGTACCCATTATTACATTACCCCTTTAAATAATCCTCAAGTACGAAAAACACTCCCTCCCCTTCAAAATATAATTAAACCTTCTTATTTATTTATTACATCATTCATTTCTATATTTCTATATCATTCGTTTCAATAGGTGTAAAGTTAAAAAAAATAAATCAATTGAATGTTTTTTAATAAAAAATTTGATGCCATAGTTAGAACTTAAAACTAATTGATGAGATGTTGGTTAAAACTTATTAGAACTATCCTATATTTTTTTAATATAGGAGTAAGTATGGCAATATCTGCCGCTTCCATAAATTCCACAGCTCCTCACCTATCCTTGCCATTTATGCATTAATTTTCAAACCTTTTGCATCAATTGACTCAATAATCTGATGCACTCCCCTTCTCGTCAACAATATTAGTCTTCCCTTCACCGGCTGGATCATCACACAACACAAAACCTCCTCCTCCTTCTTCTTCATGTTTTTCAGAAAGCCATCACCTGTTTCAGTTGATCCGGCATGGAACTTCAAATCAGAGAGCTTCTCCAAATTCAGAGACCCCCACCACCCCAATTTCATCCTCACTCCTAACATAAGGTACACTCTTTTCCTTTCTCTCTTTCTTGCTTCGTGGTTCCTTCTTCTCTTCTGGTTCATACCCTCCTCCTCCACCGCCGCCGCCGACGCCACCAGAAAGTTCTTACTTCCCAAAGCTCGTTGTGATGGTACTGTATCGGTCTATGTCTACAATTTACCTTCTCGCTTCAACCTCGGCCTCCTCGCTCACTGTCAAAACCTCAACATATACACTAACATGTGCCCTCATGTAGCCAATCACGGCCTCGGCCAGCCCATTCCCAATTACATGTCTCTCTCCTCCGTCGCCTGGTTCGCCACCCACCAGTTCATCGCCGAGATGATCATCCACGCGCGCGTGGAGAATCACCCTTGCCGCACGCTGGACCCAACTGAAGCTAACCTGTTCTACGTCCCCTTTTACGGTGGGCTCCACGCGTCCAGTATGTTCCGCGAGGCCAACCACACGCTGCGCGATGAATTAGCTGTTGATCTTGTCCGTTACCTAAAGGATCAGCCCTCGTGGCAGAAGCACAATGGTAACGACCATTTTCTTGCCCTGGGGAGAACCGCATGGGATTTCATGAGAACAGAAGGCGGGCCAGACTTTGGCGCCAACATCCTCCTGAACCTACCACCTGTCCAGAACATGTCGGTGTTGACCGTCGAGAGACAACCTTGGAAAGGGTCAAACCAATACGGTATTCCTTACCCTTCCTATTTTCATCCGACTACTGTCTCTGAGCTGGAAAAATGGCAGAGCATGGTGACGGAATCGGAGCGACCGTATCTGTTTTCCTTTGTCGGTGGTCCGAGGAAAGGCTTGGAGAAGGCGGCGATCCGAGGGGAGATCCTCCGGCAGTGCGAGGAGTCAACGCGGTGCAAGCTGTTGAAATGCGGTGGCGACGCCGGAGGAATCAAGTGTCATGAGCCAAGTGTGGTGCTTGACGTGATGACCAAGTCAGAGTTCTGCCTGCAGGCGCCGGGCGATTCTTTCACGCGGCGTTCGACCTTCGACTCGATGCTGGCAGGCTGCATTCCGGTGTTCTTCTCGCCGCACACTGCTTACAGTCAGTACGCGTGGTACATGGCGGCGGAGGAAAAAGAGACGTACTCGGTGTATATTGACGAAAAAGAAGAAGGAAGCAAGATGGTCGAGAAGGAGCTGATGAAGATTCCGAGGGAAGAAGTAAAGAGAATGCGTGAGAATGTGATAAAGATGATCACGAGGCTGACATATGCACATCCCAATGCAACCGATGTTGGGTTTAAAGACGCAGTCGATGTTGCATTGGACCAACTCTTACGGATTGTTCAGGCCAAAATTAATGCAGCATCTTAATAATGTCGATCAGAGTAATTTATCAGATCATCTTCTCCGACGAGTTTTTTTTTTTGCTGTTCGAGTTAAATGTAGAGAACATATAGTAGAAGTAGAAATTAATGTATCTAGTCTCTCTCCAAATAAAGTTCCTTTAAATAGCTTCCGGTGATGAGAGGGATATATATATCTCCATGATATATTTATATATAATGTCTCTGTCTCACCTCATATTCATTTCATTGATCTCTCAAATTCTTCTGCATTGATGATTGTAGTTGTTGGAATAAAAGATTATTTGGATTTTTAACTATGAAATATATATATTTATTCATTATACTATTCCTCGGAGTAATTGTTTGGAGGCATAGTGCAGCCTTCTATACCTGTGTGTATGTGTATTAAGATTCGTTTTCATAATTGATTGTGCATGTATTTTGTGATTTCTTAGCACATTAATTGGATTCCGTTGTATTTGGTCAAAACAAATTAAATCCCATTGGCTGTTTCCACATGC
>JANTPZ010093281.1:0-14579 GCA_025593235.1 Vachellia pachyceras | reverse complement strand
ATGCTCACAAAACAGGACTGGAAGCTTTGGCGTCAGATTTTAGTAATGATATTCCTATTAGCTATCATTACAGTTTTGATCCTCTTGCTGAGTACCTGGACTTCATTGATATTGTTGGCTTCTCTGTTGATGGCGTGCTGTCTAACTTTCCTCCATCATCAGCTGTGGGTTGCTTTGCTGGCCTAAGTGCAATTGTTTTCCGCTAGTTTTTCTAAGTTTAGCACATTCTGGTCTGTGCACAAAAAAAAAAAAATAATAATAAAACTTGTATTAGATATATGTTTCCCTTATGTTTTGTATTGATCCTTGAGGACAAGGATCTTTTGTTGGGAGGAGTATTGATACGAGGTAATACCCGGTTAGTTTAAGAGGTTTAGTTTGTTAGGTTAGTTCAAGAAGTAGTAGTTAGTTAGAAGGATTATTAGTATAAAAGGGGATCAATGGAGGTGTATGGGTTTGTCTTGAGTATTGAATATAGTTTCTTTCCTTTCATCTCTCTTCTCTGCGCATCAGTACTGTTGATAACCAGTGAGCCCATAACATAAGATATAATTAGACGAGCAATATACACAATATTCTCATATACTGCTGCTAGACAGTTTTTGTGGCACTGTAACTTGCCTATTAATTGGGATGTAAACTGAGTTTGGAACCCCAAAAAATTGGTAGTTTGCTCATTCGCTGCATTTGAGTGGTGTGGCTCCACACTTAGAACCTGGTGAAACTTAAATCTTCTGTTTCTTTATCTTCCTGCTCCTGGTCCCTGAAACGGCCACCAGCTCCGTCTCCTCAAACAGCGTGCATTTTTGTGGTAGAAGTGTAGCAAGCTTTCATTTATTTCTTATAAATATTAGCTTCTGTCCTAACCCCCCCCAACAAAAATGTGCAGGTGTTTGTAGATAATGTTGATTTTCTCAAGGAGTTGGAGTAGGGTCTGTTTTAAAGCGCCATTGGAGCTGGGAAGCTGACATCAAATCACTCGCGAAGAAATGGTGTTATTTATTGAAGCTGTCAATGATGATCCAGAGAATGTATCATATTCGATTCCGATTTTGTAGATAATGAATTATTTACTGTTGGCCAAAAAAAATAAAGAGAAACGGTTGAGTATGGCAATAAAACTTGATGTGATATAGAGCAAGTTTGATCTCTTTACCCAACTATGCTAAGTGTGAGTTTTTTTTTTGTGGCTGCTCATATGTATCATTTTATTAGAAGTAATAATGTTGGGGTCGACCACCGGGAGCTGGAGCGCAGTGGTTGAGGCAACTGTCGCTCTCCAGGGGTCGAGGGTTCGATCCCTGGAGCCGCTCTCGATGGGAGGGGATTTCCCACCCTTGGTGCAAAGCACCTTACAGGGGTGTGCCTCGCTCTTATCCCCGCTCCGGACTAGTCGGTTGCCCCGGGTTACCTGGTCCAGTTGATAGAAGGCCAGGGACTCAGGAAAAGGCACCGGATACCGGGGGGTTCCGGGTGTGGGTCAAATGGTCCACTTGCCTGTTGTTCACCAAAAAAAAATAATAATAATGTTGGGGTCTAGGCACTATTTATAAAATATGTGCAATTATAACATTTTTTTTCCAGCTGTAACAGTTTTAGAAATATACACCGTGTTACGAGATGAAATCAGAATCCCCAATAACAAGGGAAGAAAAGGTTTATTTTGCCAGCGAATTTTTTTTATTAAAAAATTCCCAGGTAGCAAGAGTGGGATTTGGACTTTGGAATGGTGGCGGTAGACTGGGAGTCAGAGATAGAACCCTGATTAAATCAAGAAAAATTGAACATGTTTGAATACTGTATCATTAATATATTGGGAGAATTACTTAGAGGTCCTAAGTAAGGGAATGCGTTACAAAATAGTCTTAAGAGATTGTAAATGGTAGCCGTTTCACTTGTAAATTGTGTTTTTTGACTTGTTATTAATAGCCTCTTGAAATCATTTTGTAACGTATTCCCTTACTTAGGACATCTGGTTAATTCTCCTTAATATATTTGCTAAAAAGAAAACCTATATTATTTATACATTGAGCGATAATTCTAAATTCCAGGTGGCAAAAGTAGGATGATATGGATGGATGTTAAGGATTTAAATTTTCTTGATATAAAGATTAAAAAGCTGTCCCATGTTTACACATACCCAGGCTTTGTTATAACTTAATACACGGCTTCGCAGTCAATTCTTTTCCTGCTCCATTTTTCTTATCATATCTATTCTACCCTTTTGAGTTAACAAAAAGAAAAAAGAAAGATAATTACATTAGTTTCAAACTGGGATTTGAATTAACAAAAAATGGAAAGTCATAAATCTCATTACATATTTAATTAATGATTAGTAGTAATATTGTCATTTTTTCATTAAATAAGAAATTTATTCTCTCAAATGTTAGGCTCTAAGATGTAAAAGGAAATAGAGCTACCAAAGTTATTCTAGCAGGTAAGAAATTAAGTTATATAAGTTTGTAAGTTTAAATCATGTTATTTTTCGGTGAAGCACGTATATATTCCAAGCAGAAGTATTCATATTGCAACTATTATTAGTATTAAATGTTGGCATTTCTTTAAAAAAGGATTTCAATCTTTGTTATTAAGAATGTTTGGCTATCCAAAGCTATTCTACTAATCCTTTTTTCCCAACAATTTTTCTATCAATCCAAAAACTGAATTCAATTGATATGACAATAAAAGAAGAAATAGAAATAGAACATTTTTTCCTAAAAAAATCATTCAAAACTCTTAGTTAACAAAGGTAAAATGAATAATAATAAAAATAAATTTTAACATTAACAATTTTTAATGTAGTATTAATTTAATTAAGAAGCTTTGGTCAACGTTATTATTGTTATTTTTTTTGGGTCAATTGACCAGTTTGTTTTCAACCTGGATCAATTGACTAGTTGAGTCTCTCGTCTTCGCTGCTTCGGCTCTTCAGGCATAATACCGGTACAGTGTTAGCGCCTTTTATATATCCGTCAAAACCCTCTAAACCCTTAGAAATTCCTTTTTTTTTTTTTGCCTGGTATCGGCTCATCAAGCTCTTATACAGCGGTAAGATTTGCTTCGAGCACGGAAGAGGAATAAAGAATTGATGGGGAGTAATGGCAAGGGCGAAGATGAAAATGGAAGCCGAAACCCGGCGAAAACCAACAATAAAAAGCGCAAGAAAGTTTTCCCTTATGGCAATTACAAGAATTACTATGGTTATCGAGTAATATTCTTTCCTTAATATTCGCTTCTTTCTACTTCAGAGTTTAGCATCATCGTTCATCAGCATTCACTTATTTATTTTCGCATTTATATATAATGATTATGGAATAACTTTCAACTATCATAACCGGTTGAATTTATACTTCTCCTATCGTTTTGTTTGGTTACTTGAAATATTGGTTATCTCTTTGAAGCGCTGATCTCTCACCCGAGTACTTGACATATCAAACTTCCAAAAATATATGGAACTTGAAACCGGCTGCATACATGCAAATTATTTACATTTTTATTGATATATTTCTAGAGAACATGCAATTGTTATTACTCTACATTCTAAATAATTTTCAGATTTCTAAGTAAAAAAAAAAACTCAATCAACATTTGTAATTTCTGTTTTATTTTTGTCGGGTTCCTCTATGCTTCTTCAACCGTTTTTTTTTTTGCTTCAGTTTGAGCCGATTTTTGCACATCCTATTGTGCACTCTTAAATTTTCCCTATACAAAGATAAAAGGGAGAATTACCGAGAGGTCCCAAGCAAGGTAATGTGTTACAAAATGGTTCCAAGAGGTTGTTAATGACAAGTCGAGAAGCATAATTTGCAAGTGAAGCAGTTACTATTTACAACCTTTTGGAATCATTTTGAAACACATTCCTTTACTTGGGACTTCTGGATAATTCTCCCAAGATAAAAAGAGTGGGTGTAAAGATAGGATATAAGCTCATCCACTTCCAGTCTTGTGCCACTCGGTCTTAGACTACTATACTATTTGTAGTCTCATTTGTGCTATGCCTTGATAATAGGAGTGCCCATGGTGTTTTAGGGTTTGCTTCTTTTTGTGTTCATAGAAGATTGATTTTGATGCTTACAATTATTGGTGTTTCAGATAGGTCAAGACTTAGATGAAGATCCTAGATTGAAAGTCTTCAGAAAGGAATGGTTTGAGGGCAAGGATTGTCTTGATATTGGCTGCAACAATGGGAGAGTTACCATTCAAATCGGTACTCCATAAAAAATTGTATTTGTGCATGATAATGTTAAAATTGAAGTCTATACCACATGACCGTGTCGCTGCTGGCATGAAAAACACAGTTGTTTCCGCTATTGGTTGTCATACCATGATAACAATCAGCAACACAGGAATTTAATGCTTAAAAAGAACAGATAAAGTTGGTGTTTTATTATATGCTTGTTAAATCCATTATCGTGGTAAAACATTCTTGCTACTTATTATCTTTTTGCATGCAGGGCGCCTTTTTTATTTTTACATGTAGTCACTGCTGTAATTTGCCATCGTCTTGAATTTTATATGATCATGATGGTGATTGGGACTATTGATACTTCAAATGTTACTTGCTAGATCTTTGGTTGGAATTAGAATATAATAGTTGCAAGAAAAAAGTTAACTTGCGGTAATGTTGGTGAAAGTGGATGCTATTTTTGCCCTTTGTTTTAATGGAGGCATGGAATGTGATTGTTTTTCATTTTGAGCTGTTAAATAAAACTTACATTTATGTGAAGTCTTTATTTCTTATGCAATATTGACGTGTACCGAATACTGCCTTCCCCCCTCAGCGAAGAAGTTTCTCTGCCGAAGCATTCTTGGAATTGACATTGATTATGGTAAGATTCTTATTAATCGTTATTTTGTTCATTAATGCTGTACTTTAAGTTTGAAATGAACTTTGATTATGAGTCTGTTACATAGTTTTCACAAACATTCAAAATAAGAACATCAAATGCAGAAGCTAATTCTTTATAATTTATATCATTTTGTGGCACTGGCACTATACTCATTCAGCCTACTCAAGCTTTTGGGGGGCACATCCTTATGCCCCTGCTTTTCCAGCACGAATAAGATAATGATTTGGATTGCTCTTTTCAACAAGTAGCTTTCGGGCCTCAAAAGTTTGAATTTATTCTGACTCATGAAAATAAAACTGAATATTCTAATTTGCAGTTTGGATGCTTGATAAGAACTTAATGAAGTAGTTTACATTAATTTGATTCATTAATTAATCCAAGGCAGCTTGTAGTTCTCAGTATCTGCACCTTCAAATCAGATAGCATAAAAAAGTGTTTATTTTATCTATTTTTCTTTTCCAATCTGCCAGATCTGGTTAAGGATGCAAATTGGAGTCTGAACAAAGCAGTCAGATTGGAATCTGCTGCGAATAAACCTGCAAACGCCTCGAAGCTAAGAGTTGAGGACCATCGTGATGGTAATGTGGAATGGAGTGTTAATGTTTCATCTAATGAAGAGCCAAGAGAGGTTTAAAGAGAATCTTCATCTGAGGAGGACAGAAATCTGTGTGGTGTTGTTTCATTCCGAACAGATAATATTATTGAGGGTCACCGTTCACCAAAAAAGTGCTATGATACAATTCTGTGGTGAGTTACCGTTTTTACTGCTGTTCAGCACACTCAAACAAAGTTTACTTTGCTAGAGATAGCTTCCCTTTGGGAGATGGGTATAAAATTGTCATTCTTAACATGTTTTAGGATGTTAATTCCCTTTCAAAATTCCATTGCCTCAGTTACGGAGGATGGATGGAAGCATAAAAGCCAGCATTTGTTTTTTTGCTTTCTCTTTCTCTCTCTGTTTTTTTTTTTTTAAATTGGCTTATACAAGATAGTTGCTATTCTTGTGTATTACGTTAGTTTTGTAATTTTGTCTGCTTTTTAATGCTTGGATTGTATTGCGCCTGTATTTTTATAATGAATGGATTCCGTTGTTATGTACTAAGAAACTTTATTTTATTTTCAATCATTACAAAGTAGCTAAAATTGGGTTAGTTGACTTACACCTCCTCCAATGCAGTATGAGTGTAACAAAATGGATACAGCTCAATTGGGGGGATGATGGCTTGCTCACATTATTTGCAAAGATTTGGACAATGCTTCGACCAGTAAGTGTCATCTCCTGTCAAATTATTTTGCTTTTCGCTCTTGCATTTACTTAATTGAAATTCAAGTTTTGTTTTTTCTATTTGTTCTTCTCATTTATACAAGAGGGAGGTTTGGTATTCTGACTTTGTGATTGTTTTCTCACCCTTTAGTTCAAATTTCAGTGTTGCATATGATAAAATAAATATCTTCTCTTTGTGATCAGGGTGGTGTTCTTGTGTTGGAACCTCAGCCATGGAAATCATATGAAAGTAATCGTCTTGTCTCAGAGGTACTAATTAACTTGCTCACTTTTCCTTGTCTATATTTTGTATTCACTATGAAAGGCTTCCTAACTTCATGATTTGGGGTTTCCGTTAAATGCATCTAATGGTTTTCCTTCATACTTGTTTTTGGTTATGTCTGTGGGTTTGTTTGATCTAAACTTTCATATGAATGGTATAGATTCATTTGCCTTATTATTTATGAATATAAACTGAGTTTAACCTCAATCCAGCGCAAGGAATGAAGGTTTAATGTCAGGAAGTACAGCAAAACCTCCACAGAAAATGCAGAGAACAAAAAAAAAAATCTTAGTCACTCGTTTAGCATTTGAGACGTTGGAGACACTCCTACACCATACTGAATTCTTCCTTACTCCGCTCTCAAACTTCAAATTCATCTTTGCTTCTATTCATGTTTGTTTCTTCTTTTGACTTTCACTAGAGCCTAGAAAAGGATTATGAAACTACCATCATAATTAATGCATGTATTTTATGTTGGACATAAATCCATATCAGAGGGCAGCAGAAGACTTACGTACCTCTTGCCATAGCGTATATTCTTTGAGATTTGCTTGAACTCTTCTGAATGGGAATTTCTGGCACAGTGATAGACTGTCGAACACCGTCACCCCGTCAGGGAATTCGTGATTGAACAGATAACGTTTGTGTTTCCGCATCTGTTCTAAGTACTGGTCTCCTCCTTATATAGCCTCCCATCAAGACTCAAAAGGTTTCAACGACCAGACACAACCTCTGAACGTAACTCTTTAAATAATGATGCGGGACACATCCGTTGATATATTTATATATGATATATTCAAATAAACAATATATATAAATATAATAATATATATTTAATATATATATTTCTAACAGTTTATTTTTAATTTTGCTTTTAACAATATTTGTTCTTAGGCATCACTAACTCCTTTTTCCCCCATCTAATATGCAGACTACTGCTATCAACTACCGTAATATAAAGTTTCGTCCAGAACAGTTTCAGGAAATACTATTGGACAAGGTTGGTTTGAATTGTTACTTTGTGGCACTGTCCATTTTGAAAGTAGGTTTAATAAATAACTAGTTCTCTTGTTGTGTAGCTGAATTATAGTTAGAGTAAATTACTATTTCCTCCATGTGGTTTGGGCCATTTTCCTAGCCGTCCTGGGTAAACACGAGGCAGCAAGCAGAGAGAGGAAACTTATCTTTACCCCTCCTATCAATTATCATTTTACTAAAATTTCTGTGTCTGGACGTGTTCGTAGGTTGGATTCAGAACCGTAGAAGATATCACTTCTGAATTGTCAGGGACCAAGACTGGTTTCAATAGGCCAATTTTGGTGTTTAAGAAATGAGCCATACGGAAAAGTCAGGTATAGGTATAGTTCATGAATTTGTGTGAAACCCTTTTTCTCCATGGATTAATTCAGTCTGTCTTGTTTGTTTTTCGCTGCTGGCCTGAAGTATAATGCGTATTTGTTGGTTACTCGCAGATATCATTTTTGTTTTGTTTTGGCAAAGGGAGAGGGTCAATGCAACCCCGTAGCAAATTGAGTTGGTATTAAAGTACATATATTTATCAAATATGAACGAATATTTACCTATAATGTAAAGCGAAACCAGCTGAGTTTCATCACTTTTATGTACCGGACGCGTTAACTAAAAAATATCAATCATAATATTTTATCCTTCACATGAAGAATTAACTTGGATATATCCAAAGTTGCCTTGGTTACCTCCAAGGTGAAGCTCAGGGCTCCATGATTGTTTTGGTAACAACTGCTCATTGCCATGATTGAGAATAAAGAGCAATTGCTTTTTAACGACGTTTTTATACGATTAATTTAATCTGGAACCTTCGATACTTGGTCAAGAGGTGAATATGTGATCATGAGGAGATACTAAGAAAAATGATTATAAAAAAATCTGCTCCCTCCAAACAGAATTAAAATCAGCTTTGAAAAGTTGGTAATCACGACTTATGATATGACCATGATTTTGGATTTGCAATTAATTTTAGCATGTATTGAGTATTTGCTAACTTGTTAAATAACCATGATTTCGAATTTATAATTGATTTTCACGTGGATAAGGGTGTTCAAGTTTTTGACTCAACTGATTTTAACATGCATAGAGGTGTTCAAATATTTTTTAAAAAAAGTTATTTTAACCTTACTATTTAGTGCCTACTTGAATCAAATTTATAATCAATTATATATAGCAAAACCTTAATTTTGTTAAAAATGATCTGAACAATCCTCTTGATACGGAAATTTATTTTTTCAGCTAAAATTTCAATTCAGCCATGAGATATTCAATGCAGCTTTTGATGATCCATTATTATCAACTCTCGTCAAAAGCCAATATTACATTAATTGTTATAAATTAATTACTTTGAAATTTAAATAAATACCCTGAATATTATCAAACTTACAATTTGAACGCACGTGATTAAAGAAAAACAACGATACAACATCCGAGACAATAAAAAGACCACTCGTTGGTTGCCATCGGAGTCTCGGGATGCAAAGCTACGACCTCTAAAATATATTAGCAAATATCTAACAAATTCATGCATGTCAAAATTGAAATTACAACATTTAGACAACTTTCAGCTACGTCGACCATCTAAATCAAGTATATTTTCCACCAGAATTAAAGCGACGTGAGATCGCTGGGACCCCAATATATGTTCAGAGTCTTGGGTATCTCACCGAAATATTCCGAGTGATTAGAAAAATTCGGCCTATGTGATGTCAGAGTATTGACATTGGCGAAGAAAATGTCATGTACCAAACATCTCCCGAGAGTGTACATGTCTATATCTTCATCACAAAAAATCAATTCTCTCCATCTCATTTGATCAGTCATCAGCTGCATGACGATAACAATGCTAACATAAGAAACACATGCAAAAAATAAAAATTATGGTTACCTAAACTAGTACCCATTAAAATGGAAGAGAAGTCACAATATATATACTGGTCATCTTGCTTGCTTATGAGCTGCAATTGTCATCTACCCAAATGGAGCGTATGGATAAAATCGAGGACGAATCAGATCCAGCTCAGGATACCGGAATTAACGGCCTTCATATGTATTATCTCATTCAAATTGTTTATAAGCCGAAAAAGAGAATAGATTGCCCATGAAGTGGCAGCCTTCTAACAGACATGTTGAATAACAAACAAAAGTTCCATTCTTCAAAGGCCTATAGAAAGCATCTCTTTTAAAATTTGTAACAAAACCTAACTAGATACAGCATGAAACCAATCTGTCATACTTTTCTCTTGTACAATTTTTCACAAAAGAAAACCCAATACTTTCTACTTTTAAGGTCCAAAACATTGAAATTTCCTTACAACCTTCAAAGGACTTTTAAGAGCTATGAAAGCATTAGTTTTGCATATGATTAAGTGCAAACAAACATATCTTTCTTCATAATTCCCTAATTAAAAGTTTCAGAATAATCCAATATCAGCAAAAAGAGCTTTGTAGAGTTCTCATGCATCAAAATCTTTGAAAAATCTGGGTACCAAAATAATGACAGAATAATAGATTAACTAATCCCTCCAGTTAAAGTATTTTAAAGCTTCAGCAAGTCGCTGCAATCCAATCCAAGTGGCAGGTAAATTTAGGTCCATAATTCTTCAAATAAGGTGCTACCATCAAGTAGCTCTCCATTTCCTTGAATTATACGACTGATAATAACTATAGAATTCATGTTAATTCATTCAAAAAGTCAGATCATGGTTAGATGCTAAGTGATAGGAATGTTAGGATTGCTATATCTTCAGTGCATTACGGCGTTTAAACAGATCTATTCATCAGAAGACAAAATGTAGAGAGGCAGTCACCTGTTGATTGGAGAATCTATTCAGTCATATTTCATCCCTCAGATAAATATTGGTTGGTATATAAGATTCATGCAAAAGTAAAAAGTACGAACTGATAATTGAGCAGCCCATTTACAATCAATTTAATCATTGAAGCATAAAATATGCACCACCGTATTCGTACCTTGAACTGGACTGATAAAACCAGATAGTACCCATCAATCCGGTACAAGTTAACCTAGCTGAGTGCCAATTTTTGTGCCACCTACAAGTCGAGAAGTGGTGCTTGAGCATCCTGGTTGCACCAAAGAAAATTAAAGAACACAAATTAAGTTCATAAAATCAGAGTTGAATTAAAGGATAAACCTCTTATCCTTCAAACTACCTCTCACAATAATTAAATATAAATTTGTAGACGAATTTTCTTTGAAATAAAAATCAAAGTTTAAAACAATTGGAAAGTTTCGGAAAATGCGATATGGTTCCTGATAATTGAGTCAGCTCATTGCCCAAATAAGAGACCACTCCACAATCATCTGTAAGTGTGAAATAGAGCCATCAAAAACCATCTTCAATATCTATAAAGTTACGATGACATGATATAGGCTCCTATATAATAGCGGTGACCTGGTTCCTAACAAGAAATTGTAACTTACCATTGAGAAAGGAAAATGAAGTGATGAGGAAGGAAGCAGTCAAAGAAATATACACATGAAACTCTTCCAGTTTATGCTTCCCCCAATCTAAGAATTTTATTATTGATCTTCACAACAGGATATATAGCCAGTATAGAGTTCCTTATTTAGGAAAGAAAAGAATAACATGATTGTGAACATGTATAGAAAATCAAAAGCTGCAATAAAACAAATCTCTATAAAAAAACTGAAGATACACCTGCAATTCATAATATTGTCAACCAATTTAACCAAACTGTATCGCCACTTATCACATGGCACAAGGAAACTTATCAAGTGATAAAAGGGGGCAATGGCTTTCACGCATTATCATTACAAGGAAACACAAATACACAAGATTACTGTGTGCCACATTTGACATCTATGTACAGCACAGGATCGAAGCCTGGGTACTCTGTATTTATTATACCAAACATTCGCAGTCACCTTGGGAAAGAAGTAGCACAAGATGGCAGCAAATTCGACAGTCTCCACTAACAAAGCACTGGGATATTCTCGATTAATACACAAAAAAAGATGCATTTAACCACCACACTTGCAGCTTTGCATACGCATGAGAGAATTTTCTTGAACAGATTGACAGCTGCAAATCCAGCATAACATAATTGGTCAAGCATAACCCTGATGATAATCACTACAGCACAAGAATCAAGACGTCAAGGAACAGGAAAATACCATATTAAATATTTCATTTGGTGCGATGCAGAGATGAAAGCCAGCTGCTAGAAGGGCCAATTTTACCAACATGTTCATGTCCAGAATTAGCAGCTTCTGCAGACATGATGGGCTTTAAGGAGTCCCTTTTGGAAGTACCAGAAAGTGAATATGAACTAGAGGGCTTATTCTCTTCACCAAACATCTGCAACATTAAATGCCTGATAAACATTGATATGCTAAACTTGTAACATAATAGTTCACAAGATTTAGTGTTGCATTAGTCATAACAAGAAAAAAGAGGTTCTTACTCTCAGCAAGTTGACTTACATTCTTCTTAAAAGGATGTTCAGAACTTAAATTTTTGCCCATTGGTGATTTAAACTGTAATTTAACACCAGAACTGGTAGCATTGCCTGATCTAATACGATCTGATACATCACCTGAAAAAGCATAAACAGCTGCTCAATTAGATAATTAAAAACAAGATATTGGCCTCCATGCATAAAAAGTTTTGGTATTAATGGACATGGTTAGTGAAATGCAACCCCCTCCATCTTTTTACTACATTTACTGAATTTTATGAAATTCAAATGAAAAGTACAAATTAAGCAATGTATGGTTATAAGCTAATTTAATAAAGCTGATTTGTAAAATTTAATTATGCCCTTCCATTATGAAGTTACTTTTTCATCTAATGCAAGAGTATTTCTGAAAACTGTGAATGACAATATTAATTCAATAATGCACAAAGAATAGTAAACTAATCCCAACCATGATGGTTGTCAACATCCATTGGCATTGCACGGCTATTGCTTGCTCCAGTAACTGGCTGAAATATCACAAAACTCAGTATTTGCTGATGAAAACATTTAAAATACAAACTAACAGTATGGCTCCACCCCGCTCAAGAAGGGGATGTATACAAGGGAATGAGGAATGCTTCAACAATAAGGTATTCTTACATGTATGCGTGGCTGAGATTTGTTCTTTTGTGCCTGCTGATACTTCAAGCTGGTCCAATCAAATACGTAGTCAAATTCATAACCTGCCATACACCAAAACAGGACAACGGAGGCAAAAGAATTATGAGGACATGAAATTATGAAATGAAGTTTGCATGTGTCAATACAATAAAAAAAGGCCCGTTTTAAATTCTCAATTTGCTGCATTTCTTCATGCATTGGGTATTGATTGAATTTAATGCAGCATAGATCCATTTATACATGATAAAAAGGCCGCAAATTTAAGCTGAGATATAGAATTCGTAGACATATCAGGAAAGCTTAGTGGATTCTACAAGCTGTCTTCTGACAAATACATTTCACAAGCGTCATTAATTTGTTTCCTTTTGATCTAATAAGAAATGTACATAAGACACGGCTGCACAGTTACAATAATTCTCCATAACCAAAGACTACTACTCAAATAGTCAAATGTGATACAAGCACACCACTGTAAATTATTATATGGTTTTATTTGATTCAAAAGATAAGCACAATAAGTACCTTCTTGAGTAAATAGTTCCCGAAATACACGCTTCAAGAATCCATAATCAGGCCGCTGGTCAAAAGTCAGAGAGTGGCAGTAGTGAAAGTATGAAGCAAACACTACAGGGTGAGATTTGCAGAGGACCTTTAGAAAATAAGAATCAAAATAAGCGTTATGATTAAGAATTCAATACATCACCAAAACAAAAGAGGAAGGGGGGGGGGGTTGGAAATTTCACCTCAATGGGAGTTGATAATTTCTTTTCACATATTTTATCATACTTCTGCTTCTTTGTTGCAGCCTTTAGACCTTGCCAAGGAAGGCTAAACACAAAAAAATTTGCCATTTCAAAATGATCATGCTTCATTATATCACTCTCAATTTATAATAGATTATTTGGGGTAGGGGGTTGACTTGCCAAAGTAGCAGGAGAACAATAGCCTACCTTCCTCTCAGGAAGTACAGAAGAACATAACCCAGTGACTCCAAGTCATCCCGTCGACTTTGTTCTGCAAGTATTAAAAGCAAATGAGGAAATTGATTTCTTGTGGAATAATTTAGAGCAACATAGTCCGATGATTTATTTCATTGAGTCGAATAGGTTGCATATATACAGAAAGGAGAAGATCTTCATCCCTAATGGTGAGATCTGAAAAAATCAAATCAGAATATGTACAATTATAATCCTATTATTTTCTCCCTCGAATCTCACCTAGCATTGTGACTCAACTAACTATATTTCTCCAATTATATATCTACCACATTTCTACTATCTCTCTCTTCCTGCATTTTTTTGGTATACGAGAGTTCAATAAATTGCACTGACTTACCAATCCCAAGATGAGTATTGCAACTTGCATAACGTGCAGTCCCTGTTAAATTTTTGTTCTCCCTGAGAGGTACGATTGTTATCATAAGTTAAAAATTAGGATCATTTTCTGGAGGAACTAGAGGAGAAAAATAGAAAGAACAGGGATATATTTGCAGCAAAATACACAGACATTTTGAACTATTTCTTCTGATGAGGAAGGCGAAGCAAAAAAGAATGAACATGCATCGATGGAATAAATTAAAATACCTATAAGGGATGTGGCGATTGGTGGTGGAGTCCCGATACCTTTTCGCAAGACCAAAATCAATTATGTAAACCTGCCAAATAGAACAGAACCTTAGCATAGTGCTCCATAAGACAGATAAAATCTGACTAAAAGAACGGAAATCACAAGGCAAATTACCTGGTTAGCCTTCCGACCAAGTCCCATGAGAAAGTTATCAGGTTTTATATCCCTATGTAAAAATCCCTTAGAGTGCACATATTCTATTCTAGTGATCTGGACAAAGAAAGAGCAACAGCTATTATCAAAATAAAGAAAGTACAGTTACGATGAAAGAAATTATGACCCTTGTTACGTTTTTCCCAATTCTATGGAAATGACAATTTGCTGGACCAGTATTTGAGAAAGACGGAGAATATTTTGCTTTTGGGAGAAGGGAACCTTGAATTAAACTGACCCTAAAGAAAATCCA
>JANTPZ010093280.1:0-15019 GCA_025593235.1 Vachellia pachyceras | reverse complement strand
AGCGCAATTTGGAAATCATGTCATATTTAAAATTTCTGTTGTCATCTCTTTCGAATATTTATATATTCTATATACTCAATATATATATATATATATATATATATATATTCTAGTGACCTTTGGAAAAAAATCAAGCTATTCATAGTTTTCTTGGGATCAAGCGAGTCATTTTAAAGTCCCAACCCCCTCTATATATAATATTCATCAACCAATCAAATAAAAACACACACAGATCTACTTATGTTTAATTACATATGAAGGATAAGAAATGCATATCTTCATTAAAATAAGTAGATATATAATTACTATAATATATATATATATATAATATGACACCAATGATTAAGTCTTGCAAATAGGATAGCCAAATTAGGAAAAACATTTGTTACAAAAAATTGAAGAAAACACAAGGAATTCCCATCCAAATATACTACTGAATAAACCTACAAGCAATGACTTTATCTTTTTATCACGATTTTCTTTACTAAATACCACTTGCTGTACTGTACTTTCTCTAAGAGTAAGTTAATTTTTTTGAAAAATTAAGAAAGTTAAATAAATTAATTTAAAGTATTTATGTTTATCTTTTTTTTTCAAACTAAATTATCAAATTTATAAATTGATATATAATAATTTAATCATACATATAAATAAATACTTTTAATTAATATATTTAGTTTTTTTAATCCTTTCAAAGTAAATTAAGTGGCTCTTATATTAAAAATCAAAGGTGATTATATTTTGATAATAAAATATAATGGATGCACAAGATGTCCACGTCAAATTGCCTTCCCTGACTGTACTATAAATTATGCTGTAGCTCATAGCCTATGGTTTGCATGAATACAAGTTGAGTTCAACAGTATGTCCTCTAAACACTTGCTAGTGTTCCTTTTTGGAGTGTTGCTTCTCATCACTTCAAGTTTTGCAGATGATTCTCAGCCTCAAACACATAGGCCTTCATTTGAAAATTCACAAGCTAAGAAAACAGCACAAGTCTGTACTTCTCCTCCTCCACCTCCTCCTCCTCCGTCTCCTCTTCCGCCTCCGGCTAAGTCTATATTTCATGTAATTCGCTCATCTACTGAAAATTCGAAGCCTAAGAAAATGTCCCAAACATGTTCTCCTCCGCCTTCGCCTTCGCCTGTGCCTCGCAAGATTCGCTCATCGATTGCAATTCCAATATCAACCTCATATGTTGAAAACTCACTAGCTGAAAAAACAACACCACAAGGTCACGTCAATGTGCCAATATTGCACTCGTATGTTGAAATTCCAGTTGTTAAAGCACAATCTCGTCATAATCCAAGATACATGAAGCTGCCAATTCATGTTCCAGTTAAAAAAGCTCCTGTTTACAAGCCAAACTTTTAAATACAAGCCACCTATGGAGAAACCGTCTAGTTATTTTCCCCTCACCTACAAGAACAAGAGAATATCATAAGATGTGTTTGTGTATTTTGGTACGGTATTATTAAAATAAGAGGGTATAGATATTTTCACAATTTTAGTGAAGTGTTCGGCCATTTCTGTTTTATGTTTTTGTGTTGTTGTTATTCTCCGAATTATACCACTGATGATATATAATAAAACTACGTATTTTGGCCTACTTATCCTATCGTATATATATCAGTATATTTAATTATATTAGCTATGGTGTATTGAAAAAAAATCAATTACCCACTTCCATCGATCATGGACTGGGTTATTCATATGGGAAAGGATCCTCTCCACTACTCAAAAAGTAGTGGAGATCTCCACTGCACATCCAACGGCTCTCATTTGTCTTTTTTTTTCTTTGAGTAGAAGAGGGAAAAGTGGAGGAATTATTTGGGCAAATATCAGCCTTTGGAGCCGTTGGATGTGCAGTGGAGATCTCCACTACTTTTTGAATAATGGAGAGGATCCTTTCCCTATTCATATAGCGAGGAATGGCCTAAAATAATTTATGGTGCTTTTTTCAATTATTTTGTATATGAGAAAGTATTAATTACTCAATGAAATTTCATATCAATTACCCACTTTGATTTTGCGGGCAACGGAAAGCAGAAAGTAAAATGGAGAAATTGATATATCTTTCTCCAATATATACATTGACGCTTTCACACGTACTCTGATACTATTTGTATGATAGAGAGGTAATAATTTTTACTCTATTTAGTTTCAACAATGTGTCTAATAAGATTTTCTCTAATAATTCTTAAGAGAACAAACAGAAAAAATTATTTGTTCGAAGAAACCCCTGGCCCTAACGATAACTTGGCTCCGCCAATGGATTACAAACAGAGCCAATATCCAAGTCATTTTAATAAAACTAAAAATTGTAAGAAATTCAAAATAAAACAGATTGCTGACTGTGTTTAAGAAAAAATAATTGTAGACACCTCAACTTTTTTCCTATCCAAGCATTTCTTCATTAAAATAAGTTAGGCATTATTAATATATATAAATATTAAATATTACATCAATGATTAAGTCTTGCAAATAGTACAGCCAAATTAAGAAAAATAGGTGTTACAAAAAATTGAAGAAAACCAGGATTTCCAACTTTTCACCTACATGCATGCAACCACCCAAATATAGTGACTGAATAAACCCACGAACATAGACTTAAGTTTCTTATCATGATTTTCTTTAATAAATACTATCTCCGGTTTTTAATATAAGAGTCAATTAATTTTTTGAAGATTAAGGAAGCTAAATAAATCACTTTAAAATATTTATATTTATATCTTTCTCCAAAACTAATTTCCCTAACTTATAAACCAATATATAATCCAATTATACACATTAATAAATACTATTGATTAATGATTTAACTTCCTTAAAATAAATCAAACAAACTGAAGGTAGAAATATATTTTGATAATAAATATGGCTACAGTATATGTTTGGTCCTTTAAATTTACGTCAAATTCCATTTTAGTCATTTTTAAAGTTTATACATTTTGTCATTTTATTTGACACCATTAGCTTCTTTTAACGGAATATACTTAGCAAATTCAAACAGTGATTATACAATTAAATGTTGTTAAAATATATTTAAATTTTAATTCTTTAATATAATAATTTTTATATTTTAAAATCTAATCATGTTTTATTGTCAATTAACTACAAAATTACCAATAAAATTTGATGAATCAACATTTTCATTAAATAAAACTAATAATATTAAGATAAAATGATTAAAAATATGCTTTTGAAACATAAGAGGCCAAATTGAAACTTGACGTAAACTTAATAATCAAATGTATACTTTATTATAATGGATGCACAGGATGTCTGTAACATCCCAAACACTAGTAAAAAATGATGATATACGTATGGATTTTTACTGTGAAAAATTTCCGTAGGTAATTTTCTGCGGATTTACTTGCGGAAATAAAATTCGCAGGTAATTTACGTGCAGATTTTTTTGTAGGTAATCCATAGGTAAAAGAGGTTTTTAAAAATTCACCCCCCATTTTCCCTCTGTCGTGTCTTCCTTCTTCTCTTTCTTGAAATTTTCATCTTAGACTTAACGATGCTAAAGCTTCATCTGGAGCAAAATCCAGAGCATCGACGGATCAGCTTGGTGAAGTTGACAAGGAGCTCAAAGCGTTGAAGCTCAAGTACCAGTGGTCCTCCTTGCAAACTCCTTATTTGAAAAACGCTATCAAGCTTTACCTTCACATCGGAGGTAACACTCCCAATGCTAAGTGGACCATTTCCAACAAATGCACATCCTACGCTTTTGTAAAAGCATCTAGTGATAACCTCGATGATGACGATAAGGGATCATATGGTAAGGGAGAATCATGGTGGGTACTGAAGATTGGTTCCAAGATTCGAGCTAGGGTTTCTACAGAAATGCAATTTAAGTATTTAAGTACTGAAGATTGGTCCTTCTTTGAAATTGAATCTATATGTGTATTTTAGTTGGAAGCTTTTGAGATTAACGATTATTGCCGTGGTTAATACATAGATGAAAACGCATGTGTTATTCCAACTTAACAAGCATAAGTTTGTTATTCCACAAAGAAGCTTTTGCACACATAAGTGGTACAAGCCAAGCAAAAAGAGAGAACGAGAGACAGGGAATCCGAAAGAAAGGAAAGACTAAGTTCATTATTCAACAGATTGAATACACACATGTCCACATATATATAGACTTATTGTGTATGTGCGCGCCTAACAGATCTATTACTTAACTACTACAGCATTATAGTTTCCTTTCCTTAACAGCAGACTAATAGAAAGCTAACAAGATCTGCTATCTAACTAACTTCATAACAAACTCCATAACAGAATACACACTGATCTCCAAACAGAAGAACACGCTGATACAACTGATCCCAAAATGACATGTAACAATACTCCCCCTAAAGAATGTCCTGGTCCTCAAGGACAGAGTGAGAGACTGGCAAAGCAAACGGGGAATTTGGTGATTGATTATGTGCAGTAGATTCGATGGCAAAGCCCTTTCCAAAGGCAGCAGTTGTGTTCCCAGCAGCATCGAGGGCATCAGTTCTCTCATGGATACGGTGACTCATGCCAGCTATCACGTCAATGCCTCCAGCATTGTCACTGATGGGCCCATCAGCAGCAATATCCAAACCAGTAGCAATGGTGCTAAGCATCCCAAGGGCAGCCACAACAATGCCATACCTCGCCACAAAACTAGAACTAACAAAAATAATGGCTATAATGGCAAAAATGGTAATTATAACAAATTTATATCCCTGAGCAAGGCCAAAGATAGCATTAGTTGCCGCTCTAGGCTGGCAGGAATCAGCTACCTCTTGTAAAGGACTGTAAGCAGTGCTAGAATAATACTCAGTCACAAAACCAATACTAAGTCCAGCCTAGAGACCTACTTCCACACACAGGAACAGCTGCCAGCTCTTGACAACTGTTTGAGTCCCAAAGTTGGATTTTGTGAAGGATGATGGCAGAGCAATCCAAGAAGCCATTGCAATTCCAATAGTCATAAGGACTGTGGCGAGTATCATAGCAGAAGCAGTCATATATCGTCCATGGCGAGGATCAGCAGCACATGTCATGTTCTCAGCATCCTACATCATAAAGAAATGCAAACGAGGGAAGGGGATAAGATTGACGGCAAGTATGTAGGGATCTGAATTCAGTTGATCAGGGAAATGAAGATGACACATGACACCACTTATGATGGCAGCAATTAAATGGGTCAAACCTCCAAAGCTTGGAGTGGTGAGCTTGAGAGTACGAAAGCAAAAGAAAACACTCCCAAGCTTGGGATATTCCTTACGCAGCATCACCATTGGACCCGATTTCACCTTCAATCCCTCACAGAAGTCAATAGCCTTCTTTAGGCCATTGTTGGAGCCATCTGAATGCTCTTCCCGTCTCTTATAGATCCATGAGGCCCACTCATCTTGGTATTGGCATCGTAAGTTCCTACGTCGTACTAGGCCAAGTGACGCCTGAGAGGAGCACAATTCCTACTGGCGATGAGGGCGTGAAGATCGCGGCGAGCCCTATCGATCTATGTGAGATGTTTGGTTTCGGTGTTGACCCCTGGGAACGTCATGGGTAGGGAAATGGGAATGAGCAGAGATTGTTGAAGAAGAGGGGAGTGCGGATTTTTCTTGGGAGGAGATAAGGAAACAAGACTAGGAGCAGCTTTGGCAGCAGAGGCAGTGTGAAAATGGCTAGTAGCGTAAGTAGGTTCATGTGCCGAAAAGTTAACCTTTCTATTAACCGGCGGAATATTTTCCCTTAGGAGGCGTGCGATCGGACTTGGAGCCATAACTGGATTAGTATCCAATGAATATAGACCACTTCGTGGAGGGGACGGCCGTTGATAACAAATACCAACTAGAGAATCGGAGACAGCGTTGGTGGCCTCACTCGATCGAAGATTGATAATGTCGTTAAGGCCATGAATGGCAACGTGGCGTCCGTAGAAAAGGTCGGGGAAGGCGACATTGACACCACTGACAGAGACAGAGCGTGGACGTCGGGTAACATTGAGATAGCGACGAAATATGAGCCTTTTCAAGATTGAGAAGGCGGTTTTCTTGAAGACGGTGAGATCGAAAGCTTCGTCAAGATCGTCAGCGGTAGTGCTAGAGCTTCTGTTGATCGAATCGGTCATGATAGTAAGGCAGCGGCCTGGAGCAAAGATTGTAGAGGGACTGATCTAGGAAGAAGTTGCGTAAGTTGTCGAGTCAGAGAATGGAGGAGCCGCCGTTGCAAGCTCCGTTGAAGGCGTGAAGCTTGCTTGCAGTCCGGCAATGGTGGTAACCGTTGGTGAGCAGAGTATCGACATGATTGAAAATGTGCTAAGAACCTCTTGCTTTAACATGGTTGCAATTTTACTCTGTTGAAATTGCATTTTCTATTATCTAGGGATATAGATATTTGGCACATGTTCATGTAGTCATGTTCAATAGGATATATATATATATAGGTTTTGGCGAGAGGTATTGACTATGATATAGCATTGCTTATAGTAGAAAATGAAAACTTTTGGAGAGAATTAAAACCTCTTAGATTTGGATGTTTGCCTCATCTTCAGGTTTGGAATACATCTTTTCATTTTTTGGAGACTTTCATTAATTGTCATGTTGTGAATGCTGTTCACTTTCTTGGACTACATCTTTTCATTTTTTGGACTACGTGGTCTAATGTTTGAAGCAATGAAACTTTCTTAGTGATTGTATTGCATTGAAAGGATATAAAATAGATATAAATATTTTCGGATCAGTTTCACTATGTCACTATTTTTTCTATCTCTCTCTTGACTAAATGATCGATATATAAAATCAATAAAAAATAATATCCAAATGAGGATTAATGGATGATGATTTGAGGGTGCATTTGGAGAAACATGTGTGTGTGTGTGTGTTTAAATTAATATTATCATTTGGGATCAATTTTCTAATGAGATTGAAATCAATTGAAACTTAACTTTACTGTGAAGTTTCAGGTAAATGATAATAGTGATAACTTTATCACTAGATATTTAATTCTTAAACTATGTTATAAGTACTGATAAATTAAAAAAATAACATCC
This sequence comes from Vachellia pachyceras, assembly GCA_025593235.1. Lineage (NCBI taxonomy): Eukaryota > Viridiplantae > Streptophyta > Magnoliopsida > Fabales > Fabaceae > Vachellia > Vachellia pachyceras. Next base: position 7,983 of record JANTPZ010093280.1, on the reverse strand, counting down.
AGTGTATGAGTTAGGAATTATCCTGATATAATCTGACTTAGTAAGCTTAAGCAGGATTTACTTCTTTCTTCCAACTATTGGGAGACTTCTACCTTATCACTTAACCTTTTCACTTTGAAATCCAATTTCTACATTAGTGGTTTCCAACTGTACTGAGCTCAGTGAGATAGTTTCTCCCCTTATTTCATTGAAGATGTTATACCTTTGCCTTTTTTCATTAATCTTTTTGTAAATTAATTTCTGAAATTTTGTAGTCATATATGTTCCCTCTTTTCTTTAACCAAATAGTATTATCTTCATTACAGAGAAGCTGTGGTCTAGGCTTGAAAATTTTGTTTTCGACTGGCTAATCAATGCTGATAGGTAATGCTGCATTAGACAAGGATAAGAATGACTATAGTTATGTTATTCCCATGTGCTGGTAACAACTTTAGTTTCTGATAAAATTTTTGGTACTCCTAGAGCAATTGAATCAAATCCTGGTAGCCAATACCAGTTACTGATTCTAGGCATCTAGTAGCCAAATACTGGTAGCCAATACCAGTTACTAATTTTGGGCATATGGTGTTTTGCTTGCAGGCATAGCTGCTTTCATTTTTCTGTGCTTCAACATGTCTGATCTCCAACAACCCAATCAAGAACCACAGGAAACTGCGTTCTGTTGTCGAGATCAAGTAGTTCTTGAAATAAGAAATTGAAGGATCCATTCTGGGCAATAAAGGCATAGCCACTAGGGTTGAAGTCTCTCACGTCCCTGTAGTTGTTAAAAGTAGTTATGTTGATAGTATAATTTCTGATGGCACCTGGGAAACTGGTCTGGTAACATCCCACACCAGAACATGACCAATCCTCAAAGCTATTCTTATTGCAATTTAAGGTGCAGCCAGTTTGAAACATGTTTCCTGTTAAGTCTGTGATATAAGCGAAGGTGTGACAGCCCACGACAGTGAATCTATTCTCTGTGTTTGATGATGAGCATGATGATTAGAATTTAAGATATGTTAGAACACTTTTATATGTGTTTCTATTAAATGCCAAACTTTGTTTCTCTTTATTTATTTGTATATATGTTGTAATTAAGACTTGTTTGAAGCATTTTAAATATACTATTCTCCGAATTTTGCAAATGATATATTTGTTTGTTTTTTATGCTTTTAGGATATTGGAAAAAGTTAATAAATTTATAAATATTTTATTTTAATTTTTTTTTAATTTCCTGTAGATTTTTTATAATAATTACTTGCATATTTACAAATCTGCAGGAAATAAATTTTCACGAACCTTATACCTACGGAAAAAATCCGTAGAAAATAAATTGCATACGAATTTTTAGCCAAAATCTGCAGAAAAATCCGCAAAAAATACAATATTTTTTGTCGTGAAAATTTGATCAATGTGATACAAAATGTAATTTATGCTTTGGGAAGCCAATTACAATTTTTTGGATAAGTATAAATAAGTTTTTGGGTCAAAAGTTATTTAAGAAATTATTTTATTTTAAAGGAAGTTTGAGAAAAATAAGTAAATTGTCCAAAAAATTTATTAGAAGAATTATTCTTACATATTGAGAGTCAAGTTCAAGGAAATGTTACTTATTGGAAATTTTATAGCATTTTGGACCTACAAGAAGGAAAAAAAGAGACAAGAAGTGAGCAAGATGAAGAAAAAGAAGAAGAAAAGAAAGTGCAAAAAGAAGAATGGGAGATAAGATGGCGGTAGGAGAAGAAAAAGAAGAAGAAAAGACAAAAAGGAAAGAAAGAAAAAAGAGAGAGAGGGAGGGGCGAGAGTGATGTCACACAAGGGGGTTTATAAATACCCAACCCTCTCTTATCTCTCTCTCACCATTTGCATATGCAGCAGTGGAGAGGGAGAAGGTGCATCTTTGAGTCTATTCTGTTGAAATAATTTAGGTAAGTAAACTATTTTCTTTTCAACAAATTTTCATCATCAAAGTTGTTCAATATATTTTTATCTTCCTAATGGTGGTAATTTATTCTGATTACAGGAAATTTTTAAAGTTAGTATTTTGAGAAGTTTGAGTTTTGACAACATAAAACTACAGTAATGTAAAGGAAATTTTGTAGATAATTTTAAACAATTTGAAATTTGGCCACTACAAATGTTGGTTTATTCCTGTGAGATATAAATATATGTACGTGCATGTGTATATATATGTATTCTGAAAAAAATCTAGAATTGAGTATACATGCATGCATAAATTGTTATAAGATGTTGTTTATGGAGAATAATGAAGGTGTTAATAAGTTGTTCTTTGAAGGTTCTAATAAAATGTCAATGGACATTAAAGATAATTTTTAGAAAGTAAGATTATATACACATATGCATCCGTACTGGTGTATAACTATATGCATATTTGTGCATGTGGGTGTGTAAAAATATGTAAGTTAGTGCATGTGGGAGCATTAAAGAATTTGAGAATTTAAGGAAATGAAATAGTCTAATATTGAAACTTGATTTGCAGCTGTTTTGAGTGAACTTTTAACAGGTCAAATGGCATTTGTTGATGATAAAATTTGGTAAGTAAATAATACTCATGGCATGTGATGTGCAAATTGTTTGTGCCATGTGATGTGCAAATATGTGCCATAAATTATTTCCATATGATGTTGAGGTGGAACCTCTTGCTGTATATATGTTTGCAAAGCTGTTGAGGTGGGACCTCATGATGTGTACTATTGCCATATATGTCGTATGAACATGTGGCTCATTTTTACATGATTGTGAATTTTAGATATAACTATATGATAAATTGTAGTTTCTACGGAAATTTTCAAATTTCACCCTCCCTTTTAACAAAATGCAGCAGAGGCGAGTAGCTTAAAATGCAAAGAATTGGTGACAAGAGAAGTATAGAATGGAGATGGAATAACCCTTTACATATAATTTGGCTTAATTAGAAGTTTAAGGTTTTATTTTAATATAAATATAGATAGCTTTGATGAGTATGAATATATGATTGTATAAATTATGTATATAGTAATTTGAGACAGAAGGTAGATGTGAGGAGAACCTCTCCCCACAAGATACAAGTAAATGAGTTATCATGAATAGATGAACTTAGAGAACGGTTTTTGAAAGAAAAATTGTTTTTAAACTACAAATAAAGAGTAATGACCTATGATCAAACTTGACACTTTGGATTTAATTGGAAAAATAACTTTATATAAAAGTTATTTGAAAAAATTCAAAATTTTTCAAAAAAGCCAAACTAAAGAAATTAGAAAAAAGACTGTTATATAAAAATAGGATTTACTCGTTATATTAATGGAACCTAATAATTAAGAGTTGAGCTGAGTTATATAAAAGGGGTGTGATGATGTCCACATCAAATTGCCTCCCCAAGTTGTACTATAAATTATATTGTAGCCCATAGCCTGTGATATGCATTAACACAAGTTGAGTTCAACAATGTCCTCTAAACATTTGCTCGTGTTCCTTTTTGGAGTGTTGCTTACTCTTATCACTTCAAGTTTTGCATATGATTCTTAGCCTCAAACTCATAAGCCTTCATTTGAAAATTCACAAGCTAAGAAAATAGCACCACATGATCACCCAATATGAGGCTCATCTACTGAATATTCAAAGCCTAAGAAAATGTCACAAATGATTCTGCCTCCACCATCTCCTCCTCCACCTCCACCGCCTGTGCCTATGCCTCGCTTGATTCGCTCAACGATTGGAATTCCAATATCAACCTCATATGTTGAAAACTCACTGGCTGAGAAAACAACACCACATGGTCACTTTGATGAGCCAATAGTGTAAACATATGTTGAAATTCCAGTTATTAAAGAGCATTCTCGTGACCATCCAAGATATATGAATCTGCCAATTCATGTCCTAGTTAAAAAAAACCACTTGTTTACAAGCCAAACTTCTAAATACAAGCTACCTATGGAGAACCCGTATAGTTATTTTCCCCTCACCTACAAGAACAAGATAATATAATAAGATGTGCGTATGTATATTTTGATTTATGAAAATAAGGGAGGATAGGATCTCTCCACAATTCAGTCACGTATTTGGTTATTTATGTTCTATGTTTGTCTTGTTGTTTAGTACGCATGACTGCGTCCCATTCTCTGAATTATCACATTGATGATATATAATAAATTTGTGCATTTTGGCCTACTTTTCCTATTGTATATGGCAGTATATTTAATTTTATTAGTTATAACATAGCCAAAATGAAGGATTTCAGGCGGACCTGTAGTTGCCGAATTACGAATCTGCAGACACCCACGTGGAACTTGGATCACAGGAGTGGACCCAAAGTATAAGACACAGCAAAAGGCACTGAGAAAATGAAGAGAGGAGGGGAGAAAAGTTTCTGTTGTTCCGCGCGGGAAAAATGGACTTGATTCCTTTATAAAAAAAACAAAGGAAAAAAACTGCCCCTTTGATGAGAAACCGTTCCCACTCTTTCTGTGTAACTGTTGCCTCTTTTATTTGAATTATAAAATTATATTTTGGGAATTTCCATTTATTCCCACAAGAGTGCTTATTTACACATTCGACCCAACACATAGATTTTGGACCTAATCCATCAAGGGTGGCTCATATTCCAACATCTCCCACTCACACTTGGTGGATTAGGATTTGTGGGCCTCATCCTCCTCTCTTCTTTCTTTCATACTAGGTGCTTTGTCGTGACCACATGGAAATGACGTCTTTAGATGTTTGTACTAGGAATCTCTTTTACAAGACCAGCACTAGACATCATTCTTCTTGTAGCTTGAATTCGATTATTATGTCTCATATGTCCTAGATTTAACTAAAAATACACTTTCACTTGATGAATCTAATCAGTCTTAAGTCAACATAAGACTTAGATCGTCTTTCTCATATGTGTGGTGTCCACACTTATGAAATCACAAAATTGATATCATAAGGGACATGTCACAGACACCAGCATAATCGTGTATTTTTTAGGTAATCTTCCTTTCGCCCATATATCACTTTGATATACGTCAACTGCTTTCCTAACATAATACCTTGTATCTCATCCATCATGATAGTAGTATATACGTTAAAGTAGCATTCATTGAAATATAACTCCATAATAATGTCAAAGTCAAAGGACATAAATAGAAATGTTAATTTCTTGGGACTCACACAACAATGAAGCAGGGATCTATTCACTTGCTTCCCTTTTGCGGTTCTATAACACATGTGGTATGAATCACATGCTACGGTGTTTCTCTTATACTATAAGAGCTACATCATTTTGATACTTATTATCAACATCGTACAGACTTTTAGTCTAGATGTTCCCAACATCAAAACCCAAATTCTTCCTCCTCTCATATCTCATGTGACATCAATATTGAAGAATTTATTGTCTGGTAACAGGCATTATGAGAGCAGGTCCCCATGATTCGATCCATGTTTTATATGTATATACATTGGATCTCATCTCAACACGCTACACGATTATCGAGACGACATAATTTGTATTTCTTCTCTACCATATCAGCATTCCTGCTGCCTTACTAGTGAATACAAATGTCTCATCTTTGCATACTCCTCCTGAGTATCAAAGGCGGTAGCTCGTGAGAGAGCCTACCTCACATGCCTGTACAACATACTAGACATTGTATACTTGTACGCAGACACATGAATCAATGATAAGAAATTGAACACTTTAATCATAAATTCAATACATAGTGTTTGTAATTTTACATTTTGCGCATACCAATAACCCTTACATGCTTCTCAAACATTTCTTTGGCTATTGGTTTAGTCAGGGGATCTGCGACCATACTCTTGGTCGAAATGTGTTGTACTTTAATCACTTTCTGTGCTACATAATATCTCACAAAGTTATACTTAATATTAATGTGCTTTGTCTTGCTATGATATTTGGAGCCTTTTGCGTAGGCTATGGTTACAGTATTGTCACAATATATTAACACAAGATTTGTACTCTCATTTCCAAATCCAAGGTGTTCAATAAATCTTTTCAGCCATATAGCCTCTTGCACTGTCGCAGTGCAAGCCACAAACTCATCTTCCATTGAATGTAGGGCTATACACATCTGCTTCTTGCTACTCCAACTTACGCACGACGCTATTATTTAGCAAGAAGGTATAACTTGAAGTTGACTTTTGTTCAACTTCGTCTCCACCTACATCAATATCAGAGAATCCAAGAAGCCACAATTCGCTTCCTTGATAAGTTAGTGCATAATTTGTTGTGCCTTTTAAATCCTTTTCACAGCTTTCTAATGCTATTCGCCAGGATTTGACTGGAACCTACTTACCAGTCTAACTACGAAACAAATATTTGGTCTTGTACACATCATTTCATACATTAGACTTCCAACGGCACTAGCATAAGGAACTCTTTCCATTCTTTTCTTAGCTGATTCAGTCTTGGGACATATTTCAAGATTCAAGCTAACTCCAGTAGCTACCGGGGTGTCTAAGGGATTGCAGTCACTCATATTAAATTGCTTGAGAATTTTCTTAACGTAATTCTCTTGTGAAAGAGATAGAATTCTCTTTGAGCGATCCCTTTGGATTTTAACTCCAAGTGTGTATTATGCTTCTCCTATGTCTTTCAACTCAAAATTCAATGGCAGCCATTCTTTAAGAGCTAAGATCGAATTTAGGCTATTTCCAGCTAATAGTATATCGTCTACATATAATGACAACATCACAAAGCTATCATTAGACCTCTTAATGTAGACACAGTGGTCTTCTTTAATCATTTCAAAATTGTATGAGGTTATCACTCTGTGAAACCTCAAATACCACTGTCTGGATGAATGCTTCAGTCCATAAATGGACTTTTTGAGCTTACAAACTTTGCTCTCTGAACCTTTCTTTACAAAACCTAATGGTTATTCCATATAGATTTCTTCATTCAAGTCTCCGTTTAAAGATGGGATTTTCACATCCATTTGATGTAACTCCAAATCTAAACTATTTACTATTGCCAGAATCAATCTTATGGAATTAAAGTGTACAACAGGTGAGAATGTGTCCTCATAACTGATACATTCATGTTGTGTATACCCTTTGCTACCAGACGTGCCTTATACTTGTCAATTGATTCATACACTTTTCTTTTTATTTTAAGAACCCACTTGTTCCCAATGACCTTTCGACCTTTTGGTAGATCAACAAGTTCCCAGATTTGATTCTTTTCTTTAGGTCCATTTTTGTTGACGTTTGTCCCTCTTTTCTTCATACTTCATCTAATTGAATTTTTGTTACTTTATCATACAATCTCAATGCCTTTGGAGCATTTTGACCTATTCTAGCATGCTTGAGAATAATTCTACCACTACACATGCTCATAATCATAAACCATACATAAACCCTTGTGGGTATTTACAACCTTCAAAATGCTAAGTAGGCAGCAAAGGCTCTTACCAAACCTTCTAGCAATCACCTCCTTCTTTCTTCTTTTCTTCTTGGATGAGGATGGACCTAGAGTTTGGTTACATTGATGATTTAGTAGCATAAGCAACTATTATTCAATGACATACATGCATTTAAAAACATGACATATGCTTTTAACTTAATCAACATTAACCTTGGAAATATAATGCTACGCATGCATTATATGTCACACAATATAACATTGATCAAGTCATCATTACATAGAAGCAAATCTTCACCATATCATAACATTATCATTCATACCATGGCATATCATCCAAGTCATAGCAAAGCAAGTAATCATGTAATAAACACAATGATATGTAATGTAAATAATAATTGTTAACCTACCTTTTCTCCTTACTTTTCTTGGTCTCTTAGTTGTCAAGTCATTTCTTCCTAATGTATTGATAACAACATTTCTTTCTAATTACTCTTACTTGCTCTATTTTAACTTTAACTTTGTACTTTTACATCCATAAGCTTCAAAATTAATCTATCATGCCTCTTCTCTATAATTTTCATGTAGATTTCATTTTTATGCTTATATGACCCAAAAGAAACCTCTTTCCT
>JANTPZ010093279.1:0-11654 GCA_025593235.1 Vachellia pachyceras | reverse complement strand
TTTACTCCTTATAAACGGTTTAGAAAGGTTAAAGTTCAAAATGATGTAACTTCTTCATTTAAACTCCAAAATTGACAAATTACCTATCATTGGAAATCTATTTAAGTCTACTTTCAAATGCAATAAATTTTAAAACAATTGGATCTCTGGATTGAGAGACATCATCAAAAAACAAAACATATATCTGGAATATACGTAATCCTGATACATGCTTGGTTGTTTTATAATATCTCTCAAAATACAAATTCTATAATTGTGAAACTTGTGTCATTTGAAAGTAAACTTAAAATCTTTTCAATGATAGATCATTTGTCAATTATGGAGTTGAAATAGAAAAGTTATGGCATTTAAATTTTAAGCTTTCTAAACCATTTAGAAAGAGTGAACTTATTCGAATGAGCTTTATTTTCATTCAAATTATAGACTTTCTAAACCATTTTTTTCCACCAACAGTTTAAAAAGTCACCTCCAAAGGTGTAGAAAGTCCACTTTCTACACCATCGGTGGAAAATTGGTTTAAAAATGCATCATCTGAATGAAAATATAGCATATTCGATGAGTTTACTCCTTATAAATGATTTAGAAAGCTTAAAGTTCAAAATGATGTAACTTCATCATTTCAACTCCAAAATTAACAAATGACCTATCATTGAAAATCTATTTGAGTATACTTTTAAATGAAATGAGGTTTAAAACAATTGCATCTCTGGCTTAAGATATATCATCAAAAAACGTAACATATATCTGGAATATACGTAATCCTGATACATGTTTGGTTTTCTCATCATATTTCTCAAAATACAAATCCTATGATTGTGAAACTTGTGTTATTTGAAAGTAGACTTAAATATATTTCAAATGATAGGTCATTTGTTAATTTTGGAGTTAAAATGAATAAGTTACAGCATTTTAAAGTTGAAGCTTTCTAAACCATTTAGAATGAGCTTTATTTTCATTCGAATGATGGACTTTCTAAATCGTTTTTTCCACCAATGGTTTAAAAAGTCACCTCCAAAGGTTTAGCATCATTCGAATGAAAATATAGCTTATTTGAATGAGTTTACTCCTTATAAACGGTTTAGAAAGCTTAAAGTTCAAAATGTTGTAACTTATTCATTTAAACTCCAAAATTGACAAATGATCTATAATTGGAAAGCTATTTAAGTCTACTTTCAAATAAGATAAGTTTTAAATCAATTGGATCTCTATATTGAGGGATATCATCAAGAAACTTTCCCTGAACATATATCTGGAATATACATAATCCTGATACATGTTTAGTTTTTTTATCATATCTCTCAAAATACAAATCCTATGATCGTGAAACTTATGTTATTTGAGAGTAGACTTAAATAGATTTCTAATGAAAGGTCATTTGTTAATTTTGAAGTTGAAATGAAGAAGTTATAGCATTTTAAATTTTAAGCTTTCTAAACCGTTTATAAGAGTAAACTCATTCGAATGAGCTTTATTTTTATTCGAATGATGGATAGTTTTTTCCACCAACAGTTAAAAAAGTCACCTCCAAAGGTGTAGAAAGTCCACTTTCTACACCTTCTATGAAAAAAATGGTTAAGAAATGCATCATTCAAATCAAAATATAGCTCATTCGAATGAGTTTACTCCTTATAAATGATTTAGAAAGCTTAAAGTTCAAAATGCTGTAACTTATTTATTTAAACTCCAAAATTGACAAATGACCTATAATTGAAAAGCTATTTAAGTCTACTTTCAAAAAATCGAACATATATCTGGAATATATGTAATCCTGATACATGTTTGATTTTTTATCATATCTCTCAAAATAAAAATCCTATGATTGTGAAACTTGTGTCATTTGAAAGTAGACTTAAATAAATTTCCAATGATAGGTCATTTGTGAATTTTGGAGTTGAAATGAAGAAGTTACAGCTTTTTAAATTCTAAGCTTTCTAAACCGTTTAGAAAGAGTGAACTCATTCGAATGATGGACTTTCTAAACCGTTTTTTCCACCAACAGTTTAAAAAGTCACCTCCAAATGTGTAGAAAGTCCACTTTTTACACCTTCGGTGAAAAAAATGGTTTAGAAATACATCATTCGAATGAAAATATAGCTCATGCAAATGAGTTTACTCCTTATAAACGGTTTAAAAAGCTTAAAGTTCAAAATGTTGTAACTTCTTCATTTAAACTCCAAAATTAACAAATGACCTATCATTGGAAATTTACTTGAGTATACTTTTAAATTAGATAAGTTTTAAATTAATTGGATCTCTAGATTGAGAGATAGCATCAAAAAAAATTGAACGTATATCTGGAATATATGCAATCCTGATACATGTATGGTTGTTTTATAATATCTCTCAAAATATAAATCCTATGATCATGAAACTTATGTCATTTGAAAGTATACTCAAAGGGCTTTCCAATGATAGGTCTTTTGTCAATTTTTGAGTCAAAATGAAGAAGTTACAACATTTTAAAGTTTAAGATTTCTAAACATTTCGAAAGAGTGAACTCATTCGAATGAGCTATATTTTCATTCGAATGATACATTTCTAAACCGTTTTTCCACCAAAGGTATAGAAATTGGACTTTCTACACCTTTGGAGGTGACTTTCTAAACCGTTGGTGGAAAAAACGGTTTATAAAGTCCATCATTCGAATGAAAATAAAGTTCATTTGAATGAGTTCACGCTTTCTAAATGATTTAGAAAACTTAAATTTTAAAATGCTGTAACTTCTTCATTTCAACTCCAAAATTGACAAATGACCTATCATTGGAAAGCCCTTTAAGGGCTTGTATGGAAACCTAGGTTTGGTTTCAAAACCTAGGTTTTACCTCAAAACAGAGGTTTTGTCCAAGCAAAATTTTTTTCCCAAAAGCTATTTTGGTTTTGAAATCTCAGTTTGAAACCTAGTTTTCCTCTTTTTTCTACTTTTTCATCTTTCATCTTTACTACTTTTTTCTTCTTTCTCTTTCCTCTTTCCTACTTTTTTCTTTCTTTCTCTTTCCTCTTTTCTACGTTTTTTTCCTTCTCTTTCCTCCTTTCTACTTTTCATTCTTTCTCTTTCCTCTTTCCTACCCATTTTTTTGCTTCGTAATCCGTAAAAGCTAATAACTTCCTCCAACATAAATCACTTTTCAAAACCTAGGTTTTGCCTCGGAATCTGTAAAAGCTATTTTCCAAAATCTATTCTCCAAAACCTAGATTTTGCCTCGGAATCTATAAAAGCTATTTTCAAAATCACATCCAAACATGCTCTGAGTCTACTTTCAAATGACAGAAGTTTAACGATCATAGAATTTGTACTTTGAGAGATATTATAAAATAACCAGATATGTATCAGGATTACGTATATTCCAGATGTATGTTCGGTTTTTTGATGATATCTCTCAATCCAGAGATCCAATTGATTGGAAACTTATCTCATTTAAAAGTAGACTCAAATAGCTTTCCAATGATAGGTCATTTGTCAATTTTGGAGTTGAAATGAAGAGGTTACAACATTTTGAACTTTAAGTTTTCTAAACCATTTATAAGGAGTATACTCATTCACATGAGCTATATTTTCATTCGAATGATACATTTCTAAACCGTTTTTCATTGAAGATTAGAAAGGGAACTTTCTACACCTTTGTAGGTGCCTTTCTAAACCATTGGTGGAAAAAACGGTTTAGAAAGTCCATCATCTGAATGAAAATAAAGTTCATTCGAATGAGTTTACTCTTTATAAACGGTTTAGAAAACTTAAACTTTAAAATGCTGTAACTTCTTTATTTCAACTCCAAAATAGACAAATGACCTATCATTTGGAAGCACTTTGAGTATACTTTCAAATGACACAAGTGTCACAATAAGAGGATTTTTATTTTGAGAGATATGATAAAAAACCAAACATGTATCAGGATTACGTATATTCCAGATATATGTTTTGTTTTTTAATGATATCTCTCAATCAAGAGATCCAATTGATTTAAAACTTATCTAGTTTAAAGGTAGACTCAAATAGCTTTCCAAAAATAGGCCATTTGTCAATTTTGGAGTTGAAATGAAGATGTTACAGCATTTTGAACTTTAAGCTTTCTAAATCGTTTATAAGAGTAAACTAATTCGAATGAGCTATATTTTCATTTGAATGATGGGCTTTCTAAATCATTAGGGGAAAATGAGGTTTAGAAAATCCATGATTCGAATAAATGTAAAACTAATTCGATTAAATCTCGACTTTTATATTCGATTGAATATAAAACATTGGGGAGAAATTCGATTGAATGAGTTTTACTCTGAATATGAGGCTTTCATTCGAATAAAACATGCCTTATTCGAGTGAAGACAAATGTCCGTTAAGAATCCGTTGCTCCAGGTGAAAAATGCTACGTTTTATAAACTTCCAGGGTGAATCCGGTTCCAAAAAAATTTCCGGATACACAGTGCTCCAACGTATATACTTTCATGACAAAAATGCTACTTAACCCTTTTTTTAATGCTCCTCTATTTTTATATACACTGAAAAGGAAAAGACTATAACCAAAAAAAAAACTAAGGAACGACATATGCTTAAATCTCCATTAGCAACTGTGGAATAAGGATTTGTAAACCAGTACACTTCATTGAGAGCCCATTTCAAAACTTGGAACTTAACGGGCCATTTTTGCTCAATCTTTTTTTTTTTATCTCTGAAATAACCTTTTGTAACATCATGGATTTCATTTTTTGGAATTAAGTATTGATTGAACTAATTATTTTTTAAGGTTTGGTTGAGGTTGAGTGACTCAATGATGATAATGGAGAGTCATACTCTTGGTCTTTTTGAGCAACATTGGTTTTTAGAAACTCTCAGGGGGTCAAATGATATCATTGTTGAGTGATTTTTTTGTGTTGGGAAGTAGATATCTAAAGCTTTATGATGAACCATAATTTGTAATTTTTGGAGGTTTGTGAAATTAGTTATGAATTTTTGAAATAACCCTCTTTCTTGGTGATGGTGAAACTTTGGACATTCCGTTGTGATTGTGATTAACATTTATGTAATGATAAAATATATAGATCATTTATTTATTTTTCCTTCTAAATATCACTTTTTAGACTACATACTGTTTAAAAAAACTTTTAAGTGTCTACCTCCCTGAATCGTCATTCTCTAAACTGTTTATATGTGATGTCTAAAATGCCTTTTTTTTAATCAAATCTTAAAGTTCATTTTAAATGGTCTAAAAAGTCGTCTTCTTCTTCTCCTTCTTCTTTCATAGTAGTGGATATTTTAACTTATTTACATGCAATGGTAAAACTGTTCTATTTTTTTAGTTTTTTTACAACTAATATGCAATTGCTAATACTTTTAATTTGTAAGTAGATCTACGCACTTTTTTATTTCAATAGATTTTTTTTTATATTTTTACATGTTTTTAAGCATGTTCTTATAATTTTTTAATTAGGTCAGGTGAAATTATAAACACGTGATAAAAGAAATTAGAAGCATACAATTAAAGTAAGGTAAAGTACTTCTAAGGACTTAAAGTTCTCTCTCTTCCCTATTCATTTTTGGCTATGTTCTTCATGTTTTTAAATGATTCCAAGATGCATAGAAAACTGCTTCAAAGCCATTGCCCGCCCTCAAGCGACTTCACGACTACCTAGCCCATCTTGTCAATGCCTGGTTCTCCATACAAACTTGCATCCAGCAAGAAGTGCATGAGTTTGTTGGATAGGTCAGCTTTATCATCTTTCATGCCCCGTACTTAAGATTTTACACTCTTTACCTTTTGCTCGTTGGCATCAAATTAGAGCGCTTTCATTCTTTCTTTGATTTTTTGTAAATAATTTTGCTATTGCTAATCATTCCCTCATTGATGATGTGATATTTGTGAATGATAGCTATTCTTACTGACAGGTTGCTTTTTCATGCCACCCAATTGTTTGTTAAAATGCCTCGGGTAGTTTTATAGTAAATCGACCTTTTATGTCCTGTGTTTCATTGGCGGTGCATGATCGCAGAATTCTTGTCAAGCTTATGGTTTAAATTGCAAATTCTGGGTTGCGTTTCATGGCTTCCAGTAATTATTTTGGATTGAATTCATAATGCCTGATTTTTTTTGGGTAAAAAATGATTGTGTTTTCGATGATATTTTGGAATACATTGAAACTTCTTGTGTTTTGAGATTCTAGTTTACAGTTTGAATTTTTTGTTCACCAGAGGATTCTATTAATCTAGCTTAATCATATAATTCTGTTTTGCACTTCTAGTTTGAAGAACGGTTTGGGAAATTCTACCTCTTCCCTCTGAGGGAAGTGCTCCTGTTTTCAGTTGATGGTTTTGAAACATAAGAAAAAGCATAATATTTGAGGACTTTTGCATGATTTTTTACATCAAGTCATTTCTCCATGAAATGTGGCCCTTGGCCATGCCTTTGATTCAATGCTCTTTGGTTCCAAGACCTATGCAATTTACATCATAACCTATACCTTGGCAATGCTTCCTTGATGGTAGGGATTTTGCATCATGAAAAGGGTTCTCTAAGTTCATTTCCTGCCTGCTGCAAATTTTCACACACACATGCCATCTTAGAGGGAGTAAAGAAAAAGCTTTGAAGCAATCCCATGCACCACTCAAGTTTCAAATTTATCAATGTCTGAAGATAAGCATTCTTCCATATTTCTCATGATTAGAATAAGCTTACATATTATGCTATTATTTTGATGTAACATCAAAATCTTTGAGTTTAGTAGCCAATCGAAATATAAAATACAAATGTCTGAATTCTGTAAATTACATGTTCTAAATTAATGAATAGGCTTTAGTTGTAAATGAGATTAGATTAGGTTGAAAGCTATGAATGTTTTGGACATTTTTTTTTTAAAAATCTTGTAAGTATTGTTGAAAGCTCTACAGCCTGCACCTCTTTTCGTTGCTGCTCTTTTGTTTTACTTTCATACTCAATGTTATATTCTTGCCTATGCAGTTGCTGGGAACTAGTGATATTTCAATTTAAGTAGGAACACAAATTATAGAATCTACAGCTCTGTTTTCAGAAGAAAATGAGGTCTCAATTCCAAGCGGTGGGTCCACATATGTTCTGAATCTAATTCTTTTCTTCACTATGGTTGTTGAGTTTGAGACTTCTGTTGTCTGTGAACTTCAGGCATGAATCTTCCATTATTCCTTGATGCTTCTTTTTCAACAATAGTGTGGAAGGGTCTTGTTTCTTATTGCTGTTCCTTGCTTTCTTATTCTTGGTATGCATCAATCATCTGAAGTAGAAGCACATCAGGATACTTTTGGCCTATGTAATGAAGGTATCTCATATGTATCCTTCATGTTCTATGTTCTTTTGTAGATTTTTTGCAATTGTATTGTGCATTCTCCTTCCTAGAGGAACTAACTTATGCCATTTTAGTATTGATGAGCTTAAAACATACATGGAAGAAGATTTAATGAGGAAAATATTTAAGCTATGGTAAAAAACTTTATGTATATTTGTTTATATAATCACATCAGGGATCATCTTTGAGCTCATATTTGTTTAATCTAGTACTAGAGTTCCAACTGAGTTTATCAGAGAAGAGATTCCTTAGTATATGCTTTTTGCCGGTGATATAGTTCTTTCGGCTTAATCAAGGGAAGTGATTAACTCTAAACTTGAGATTTGGAGAAGGGCTTTGGAGTCAAAGGGCTTTCATCTGAGTAGGAGTAAGATAGAATATATGTATTGTGTTGTAGCCCAGCAACTACGACTACTATATTAGAGAAGAATAAATGTAGATTGGCTACTCTTGGATGAAGAAAATACTGGGGATCTAGTAAAGAGATGACTCAAAACAATAAATGACATGGAGAACACCCCCAGCCCCTTCTGGTATTTGAGAGACCAGTACTCTCCTCACTTAACAGCAAAACCACATTCCAGATATCCCCATTACATCGCACAGTACCTAATAAATAAGAAAATGGGTCAAAAGGTCAAAAAGTGCTTGCTGCAACTGGAACCTGATTTCTTGAGCCTCCTACTGCTTTATTTGTCCCTCTGACTTTCCTTTTATAGATCTGATCTGTTGTAGTTACAACATTACCCACCCCTAAAAGCTTCACCTTGTCCTCAAGGTGAGGGAATGGAATGAGCCTCCATGCTCCTACGGCACAGTATCCAAAACCTCTCTATCAGTTGTGCCTCCACCTGGATCATCCTCAGGGTCCATTTCCAGTAAAATTATCTACAAGTGCTTATTTTTGCAGACGTGGTTTGGTCTATACTTCTTCGCACACTTGTAACAGAGTCCGAGCTCCCTTCACCAAGAAATTTCTGCGTCGGACAATAGGCGAGAAGTTCCTCCTTGGCTAGACATTCTCACTCCAGATGCGCTACTCGCTGCTCATGCATTTAAGGTCTGTGCATTTTTCTTCTGAGAGTGATCAGAGAACGATGCTGCAGAGGTGGGAGTCCTAGATGTCTCTGTCACATGCGCAACCCTGATAGAATGGGAGTGTGTTGGGATAGGTGGGGGTTGGACCTGATCTTGTTTGGGCCCAACGCTAGAATATGGGTCTTTGTTTGCCTCATTCTCCCTAGCCCTTGATGCATCATCATTCTTCGCCTCAATCCGCACAGCTATGCCCATCACATCGAGTAGAGAGAGCGTTAGTTAGTCGGAGTTTTGCCCTTATCTCCGGCCTCGGGCATTCTTGAAGGTACCGACTAAGCATTCTTCCGGCACCTCCTTTAGCGGTGCTGATAACCTCTCAAACTCGTCAACTAACTCCAAGACCGAGTGCTCTTGCTTTAGAGCCAGCAACATCTCGTATTTGTCTCCGAGTTGTGAAAGGTGAAATCGGCACAAGAGCTCATGCTTGAACTCCGGCCAAGTGCGTATCGGGCCTCGACCCACTGGTACCAGTTGAGGGCTCTCCCTTCGAGACATAATATTAAAGCCTCAAGCTTCTGAGGTTCAGTCACCGCATTGATGTTGAAGTACCTCTCTACTCTAAAAAACCATCCTAGGGGATCATCCCCATTGAACACCGGTAGCTCTAATTTTCTGAACCTTTCTGCCCCCTTCTCTATTTCTCCATTAGTTTTTGAGGCCCCTTCCTCAATATGAATCTTGGCTCGGGACTCATCAGTATTTCTTTGTCTCTCAATCAACTGTCCCGACGCATCCTGCATCGTCTGCATCATTTCTATAATGCCATTCATCTCGCTTGTCAACCTCTCATTAACCCTAATCACTCCTCTAGTTAATCCTCCAACCGTCTCCTTGTATGTCTTCTTTATAGCGCCTCTCCATATTTTTTTCTCCCACAGATCCTTGGAATCGAGCTGCTCTGATTCCAATTGTTGTAGCCCAGCAACTACAACTACTATATCAGAGAAGAATAAATGCAGATTGGCGGCTCTTGGATGAAGAAAATACTGGGGATCTAGTATTAATGATTGGTAACAGTGTACAAAGGACTTCACTGACTTAAGAGATGACTCAAAACAATAAATGGCATGTAGAACACCCCCAACCCCTTCTGGTATTCGAGAGACCAGTACTCTCCTCACTTAACAGCAAAACCACATTCCAGATATCCCGGACAGTACCTATAAATAAGAAAATGGGTCAAAAGGTCAAAAAGTGCTTGATGCAACAGGAACCTGATTTCTTGAGCCTCCTCCTACTGCTTTATTTGTCCCTCTGACTTTCCTTTTATAGGTCTGATCTGTTGTACTTACAACATATTGCAAATTTAATAAGAGACAAGTTGGAAGTGATTTGGAGGTAACATTGGGGATCAAACCATTCTACAAGTAACGAAGTTTAGATATTTGGGATCAATTATAAAATAAGATGGTGAAATTGATGGTGATGTTAATCTATAGAATCCAAGCTGGATGGTGTAAATTGAGGCAAGCTACATGAGTTATTTGTGATCGGAAAGTGCCTAATATATTAGAAGAAAAGTTTTATCATACGTTTATAAGGCCAGCAATGTTATATGGTAGTAAATGTTGGGCTTTCAAAGGACAACATGAGCATAAAGTGGGGATTACTGAGATGAAGATGTTGAGATGGATGTATGGCGATACTAGAATGGATAGTATTCATAATGATCAAATTCAAGGATGAGTTGGAGTGACAGTTATTGTGGAGAAAATGGTGGAAAATAATTTGAGGTGGTTCAGACATGTTCTTAGAAGGCCATTAGAGACACCGATAAGGAGGATGGATCAAGTGATGTGGAGTCTTCTGAAAAGGGGTAGAGGAAACCTAAGCCCTCAATAAGGTTATAGAGAGAGATCTTTTGGTAAATAATCTATCTAGGAATATGATCTATGATAGAACGCAATGGTGGCATGTGATCCATGTAGCCGAACCCACCTAGTGGGACAAAACTTTGTTGTTGTTTATATAATCAGCCCATAGTTGATTGCCATGATATTCATGGGTGGGGAGGACAATGAAAATTATCCTCCAGTTTTGTAGCAATCTAATGCAGGGTGAACAGTCACAAATTTTGGATGTTATGTTTGACTCTATGCTTTGAAAATTCTTGTCCATTTTACTGCATAGTTGAAAAGTTTCTCAATTGTAATTTTTTGGGTTACATTCTCAATTGTATTTTACTTGAGTAGTATTGCTTTTATTAACTCCAATAAATGGAAGGCAAAAAAAGAAAAAAAGAAAAACAAAGAATAAGAAGCTTACCATTGTATCTAGGTTATTGGCTTATGTAGTACCCCCAGGAGGGCGGAAAAATTCTGTCAGGTATTGTTGTGATTTTATGTATTTTTATCTTTTTAAACTGCTTCAGAATTTATTCTGGTATCAGTGGACAGATGCAATCCATTTTGAACCTTATCCTGTCAATACATTTCTCCAGCTGATGAATGTTCAGAAATTTAGTAAAAAAAATCATTATGTCTCTAAGCATGCATTTAATTGGAAATATTTCAGTTGTTGAGTGAGATATTCAGAATGTAGGTCTAATTTCTCCCCTTTCTTGATATACCATTATGTTCTCTTCATGACAGAAATTTATTCAATTATTAGACATGGAGTGTGAAACTTCAGCCTGGTCGTGATCCATGCTCTCTGTTATCATAAGTGATTTTACAGTCTTGCATACTCACTTATCATGCTTAGGAACTTTTTTGAACAGCATATATGAACTTAAGGATATAAGATGATTACGGAATATGAAGCCATCATCGTTGTTCTCCAAATATCTGTGAAACAGGATCAGATGCTCCTACATCATTTCAGTCATCAAATTGATCTTCTGGAACTGGCGTAAACAGATTTATGAGTGGAAATAGCTCAAGATGGGGAATAGATTGTTTATGAATTGAAGTACATCTACTTTCGAAAGACATGCTTATTTCATGGTGTTTTTTTTTTTTGCAGCATATGACTGAAACGTTCCTGTTCCTTTTAAATATCAACTTTGAGAGAACAAGTGTGCCTGCTCCTTTTTGTATTGACCACTAAACTGTTGAGATGTTTTTTACCCTTTAAGAGATGTTCTTGAAGTATCTTTCATCCTAAATATCAACTTTACGTATTTCATGTGTCTTATAGGTGACCAATTTCCTAGATGTTCGTACAGAAAAGGTGGATGAGGTTGTAATTGTAAAAATCAAACAAAAGCAGGAAGAAGACAATGTGGCAGTCAGGCTTCATTCGTTCAAGTT
>JANTPZ010093278.1:0-24789 GCA_025593235.1 Vachellia pachyceras | reverse complement strand
TTCCTCTCAAATATAACCAAATAAGGTAACATTAACCATCTCATCCCTTGCCCTCCCCTCTTTTCCATCCCCCTTATCTCCCGTTAAACCAAACACAACCTTGTTACAAAAAACTAACTAAATTAATTTTTTAACATTTACAAATTAGTTATTTAGCTAACTAGCTTATATATTGGAAATTGAACGAAATGTTTTTGCTTAGATAATCATCATGAGATCCCAAAAGAAGGAACTTAATTATAAAAATTTTTACCGTGAGTAACATATAATGATAAATTTATTTATATTAAATAACAACACTCACTTGCTCTAGGACTGTTTTGTGATTACCTGAGTCACAATTGGACGTTGAATTGGAGCTCCCACACATGCAAATCTGCCTGATGCCATCGGAACCAAACCCGCACGTGCCACCTGTTGCCTCGCACGCCGCACAAAACCCATCATTCCCTTGCACCGAATACCTCAAACGGATCCCATAAGACCACCCTTTAGGCCCATCGACCCGTAATGGCGCCACATTGTAGGCACTGCTATACCCTTCACACCCAAGCCTGCTCAGATTTATGGCCTTAATCATCTCAAATGGCACAGCACAGCACTCCGGTGGGCCTGACGCAAATAACGATGATTCTGGGCCGACCCTCTTGTGGCCCAACATGTCCCAAGCCGGGCACCCGTAATACTCCTCACAGCTCATCCCCGAAACGTTTCGACAAGGCAGATCCTTCCCTGGAAAACCTTGGAACAAAGGTGACTCCGCCGCGCATCCTATGAGCATGAACACGTTGTCCGGTGTGGGATTCATGTAGGGCTTCCGCCACGCCTCCACCGCGAACCCATTGCCTCGGCCTCCGAGCACGATCTTGTCACATGTTGACATGTGAGGCTCTTGGAGGGTGAGAGCCTGATATGCGTAGTCTATGTCCAGGACCCTGTAAGATCCGGAGCTCACGTGAAACATGAGAACGTCATTGATGCAGAAGAGAAGGTCGCGAAAGCCTGGGTGGCCGCACCCGTATCGGAGTGCAAATGGGTAGTCTATGGTCATGTTTCCACAATATGATCGGCATGAGTGAGGATGACCGGAGCTCAAAGGGATTAAATAAGATGAGAGGATGAGACAACAGAGAATAAGGAACAATATGGGCATGGCTGGTTAGAGATTGAAGAAGGAAGAGGACAAAGTATTGATCGAATGCTTGGCCTGAAAAATGAAGATGTAATACATATACTTGCCTTGCTTATATGACTTATAAATGATTTGATGATGAGAAAAGTGTTAGTGTTGGGTGTGGCTTTATAATGTTCACAAGCACATATATATATACACGGAGCCATGCATGATGCGTCTAGCTAGCTAGTGTTGCGGAATCTGGTTTGAATTGTTTATGGGTTTTCCTTCTTCAACTTTTGATGTGTCGGAAGAATTATTTCTTCGAGGTTATATATCATGACAGCTTTTGTTGGTTAGGCTGCTTTAGAATCGAATATTGTGATATTGCTTCTTCATGACTATGGCAGTGAAGAAGTTCAAAAATTAAAGTGAGAGCTTGCAAGTGATGACACGAAGGAAGACGGAACCGTCAGTGCCAAGGAAGGGATTTTAGAAACTTGGAAGCTGGGGTGGTGCTGAAGCATCCAAAAATCTAAATATCCTTCCTCAGAGATTTCTCAATTAACCCTTCTTTATTAAATGCATGTTACAAGCAAGAGCATCGCTTAAAAATAGAGAGGAGTATAGGAGATAAAATCTTTCACTTATGTAATAAAGAACACTTTTTTTTTAGTTTAGGTCTCATTTCATGTCCATTCCGAAAAAGAAGTTTGATTTCATACAGTCGTAGAAGGTCTGGAAATTTTTTGCCTCCAGCTCCTAAGCACATGAAGATCTTATTTTAGCACCCCGTGTTACACAATACCTTACAATTGATGTCTTTTCTTACATAATACAATCATCTTTGAAGCACCATCGGGTATTGAATATGAAAATCTCTTAATTATGGAAGGATTCAGTTCTTGATTTGTTTTGCATTTTAGAATTTGATCATTCTTCTTTAAATGATCACCTTTTGGTGCTAGTTTTACCTCTTGTTTTGGGCCTTTGACCCATTTCTTTACAGAACTGATGAAAGGCCCATGCTAATACCATTCTTTTTTGGCCCACAAGAAAGTGAGTGCACCCAATTCTTTTCAATTATAATGAATATCGATCATGTACCAAAAAAAAATAATGAATATCGATCCACCACTGTTGGGAGACTCACCCACCATTTTCAGTTGCACGACGCGGGTTTGGTCCGGATTAGTCGGGACGAAGCTCCGGAAACGGGGCGGGAAACAAAAAAAAAATGTATATCGATCATGTGGAGTGCCACTTTATTATGGTTCCAGTCGCAGCGCTAAAGGAGGCATCACCATAGCTTAGTGAAGCTGGGTTGACCTACCTGTGTGGTCAGAATTAAAGGGCTTGCTTGACATGCTCCCGTGCCCGCAGGGACATGCCCCAGTGGATCATGAGTTAGGTGCTCTGCCCTTGGATCATGGGTGAGCCCAACCCCTTTTCTAAAAATTACGGATCAAAATATAATGAATATTGCTATAGGTAAGGGAATTGGATCTAATAAAACAGCCAATAAAGGTTTATACTATATTTAGTACTCGATAATGTTTTAAATACGATTACTTAAAATAAAAAGATACATGTAGTTATTAAACCAACCGTGGTTAGATATACCAAAAGAAATTAACTTAAGTAAATGAAGTGACAATTTTTTTAGCCAGCAATTTATGGCAGCGGATGAAGTTGAAAATCACAAGACTGGTCTAAAAATTGAGTCACATTATTTATAATTTGGGGGACAAAGGTGTTTTACTTGCAAAGTTTATCTCTGATATGGATGATAGATTGATGGTTGATGCTATTGATAATGTTGGTGTTGACTTGGTAATGTGCATGTGGCAACTACATTTAGAATTACATTTGCGGAAGTCAAGACAAAACTCCTCTTACATACTTATCTCAATTTATATGAAATCATTCTCCCAAAAGATTCCCAAACACATATAATATTTAATAGGTTTACAGTGATGGAGCCACATTTGAGTGAGGGTGGGCAAATGCCCCCACTCAATTTTTAATCTATATGTAAATACCTATTACATTTTTAGTTTATTGTTCTTCCCATTTTTACACGGTAGAAAATAACTATTCAAAGTTTTAATTTCATTATGAAATAATTATATTTAACTAAGTGTACTATTGATTACAAGCTCGTTTGAAAGTTTATTGGAGAGTAGTTTTTATGGAATTTGAGGCAAAATCTAGGTTTTAGAGAATATATTTTAAAAGAATATTTTTACGGATTCAAAGGTAAAACCTAAGTTTTGAAAGGTGATTACGTGTTTGATAATTATTGGCTTTTACGGAGTTCAATGTAAAAAATAAGTAGAAAAGAGGAAAAGAAAGAAAAAAATGATGAAAGCGAAAATTTATTATGAATGAGTATGTGATTTGACAAAAAAAATAAATTTTTTTAAAACATAGATTTTTTAAAAAATATGAGCACCTAAATAAAATTTAGATTTTGGGCCAAAACCTAAACCTAGGTTTTAAAAATGGTTTTCAAACTTTTTAGTTCTTAACTCTTACTTATTGAATGAAGATAATAGGGCATCAGAGGAAGAATGAGAGTTTAATGGGAAAATTTTTTGTTCAAATATATATAATTAGCATTTAATAATTATTTTAAATTTATATGTTAAACACATGTATTTTTTTAATAGAGGCAATCATATTCAATGTATATTCGGGTATTAAATATTAATAAATTTTTTAACAGAAATTTGAAATCACGTATAGCAATCAACTCTTTCGAAAAATTAGACGATTTAAGCCCAACGGGTTAACTATTTTAAATCTAAATGATAGCTATATTAAATTTAAAATATTTTGGACTCACGTGTGGAATGGAAGATGAAGACTGGGCACGTGATTATGAATTATAAATCACTCAACGAATGTGGTGAGGGACACACATCAATGAAGCTTCTCTTTGATTGAGTTATATCTTTCTCCCTCCCAAAAGTGATGGTCACACACCATTTGCAGGAGGACATGCTTCCCAAGTCAATTTTTTTTTTGCCGATCAAATTAATTTATACTATACAGTATTCAATAAATAAAAATATGGCATGCTCATGACTCATGAGTGAGTTGTTATGCATCTTCTTCTCATAATTCTAGGTTATGAGTAAAAAAATTGTTTCAATTTTCAATCTAACTTCATGTTTTGGTTTGAAAATGATCCAACCTCAATCCAATTCGACTTAACTACAAAAGTAATTTGGACTTATTTGACTGAGCGTTTAGAAAAGTCAAACGTACATTCAACAGTGTTTTTCTGTAAAACGAGATAATCTCCTTCGTATATTTACTCCGACTTATGTAAAAGTACTTCTTTATTGCGCTCCCAAACGGGCACTTTACAGTTTAAATTATTAAGCTTAACCGATTATTTAATAACTGCTTTAAACTACTTTGTTTATTTTTATTTTATATTTTCATATTTTTACTATTTCAATACTTTAATTAAAATTCTATTCAAATTAAATTTTTAAAAAATAAAATTAAAATAAGGAATTTAGAACTTCAAGGGATTTTTTTGAATTTTTTAATTGACCAACTCTTTGCTAGGTGGATGGCTTATTTTTTCTTTTTTTAAATTCATTATACAAGAGAAACAGTTGAAAATTTGATTAGGGACAATTTTGTATTTTTGAAATTACAATTTAATATTTGATCATTTTAAATAATTACAGTTTTCATGATCTTTTAAATAAATATTATTTTTTTACTGCTCCTTTATTCTAGTTTTTCTTATTCATCTGCATTGGAACTCACACGTGTCCATGTGTGCGCTTCGTGAAGATAAATTGGTCGTGCGGGTAGTGCTGATAATGCGGGTCCAACCCTTCAACCTGTCAAATTTGGTGGGCTACGGGCTGGCCAGGGTGGCGGGCTGATTCCAGACCGCCACCCTCAAACTGCGGGTTAGGCGGATTGGGTCCGCGGGTTGGCAGGCCAGCCCGTCTAACCTGCTTTTTATTTTTTTAAATATATTTTTTATGTATTTTTTTATCACAATATTTTTTTACAAAGAAAAAAGTAATATTAAACTCTATTTTTAAGAAATTATTAAACATTTATTCATAGAACTTGAAATAAAATAGCATAAGGACCCATTTGATTTTTGGATTTTGTTTTGCTAAAGGTGTTTTGACGGATACATCTCGACAAAACTACTTAAGCCATAACATAAAAATGCATTGTGCAAAAATCCTTAGCCTTAGTTCCATTCTTTTTTTTTCTTTTATTTAGATACTTTACTGAAAAAAGAAAGAGTAATAAGAAATGACATTCTTATGTTTGATCTTCAATAACAAGTATTTTTTTCAGATCAAATAAATCATTTTTATCCAGAATTCATGGGTACAAAAAAGGCCCGGCTGCAATCTTATAAAAAAAATGGGTAAAAAAAGAAAAAAAATTTATTTTTTACATTTTTTTAAAAAAATAAAAAATTGACAGGGTGTAGGCTGGGATTTTTCAGCCCGCAGCGGGGATCTCAACCTTGCTCGGTGTTTCTTGAACGTTGACTGTTTTCAGACAAGCAAGGCGTTGACTGGTAGTTATATGAAAGCCATAGATATTTACTCAACAACAAAATTTCTCATGTTAATAGACGCTGACAAAAAAACTAATTAAACCTTCCACAATTCCTTTTCGTCTGCATCGTCATCCCTTTGTTTTTCCTTCTTCTCACTTCTGTGTTGGTGGCTGCCTCCACAGTTCAAGGACTTTGGGCGTCCCTTCCATTTTGAAATCTTGTTCTCTGCTTACTTGAATCTCAGAGAACCGGAGCCATCTTGGAGGTTTGATTTCATTTTTCTTTTTAATTCTTGCTTTCGAGTTTTGAATTATATGTTAAGTGGAGTTTCAAATGAGCAACGGGGAGGGGACTCGTGAGGCCACCTCTCCCGATCCGTTAGATTCGTTCCCTCCCTTGCGGGTGCGGCAATCGGACCGTGGTGATTCTTCTCCTCCATCCTCTCGTTATTCATCATGCGGAGAGTCTGAGTTCGACCGATATTGTAGCGCGAACTCGGTCATGGGCACCCCAAGTATGTGTAGTGCGATCACGGTTTTCAACGATTTTCCAGAATTTGATTTCGGGTCCACAAAAAGTTTCGGGATTGGGGGTGATAATGGCTCGGATAATTTCAGTTTAGGTGAACGAGTTGATATGAATCATAGGGATCGGAGGCTTTCGACTTCTAGTGTGTCGGATGGTACGAGAGATTTGAGAACTGGGCTTGGCAATGAGAATATCAGAAGCCAGCAGAAGTTAAAATACGGCTTAAGTGGATTGGAAATTTACGGCGTTGATAATGATGAACTTAACATGACTATGCTTGATGATTCGAGTTCAATGGAGATTAACCAATTACAAAACAGTTCGAAGGGTGGTAATAGCTTGGAGAATTTTTATTTACGCAACGGAGTTGAGATGAATCGTAAAGTCGAGAGGCTTTCGACTCCAAGTGTGTCGGATGGTGAGAGAAATTTCAGAAATGGGTTTGGCGGTGAGAATATCAGAAGCCAACAGAACTCAAACTGCGGTTCCAGTGGATTGGAATTCTATGGTGATGACGACGACGAACTGGTTATGACTATGCTAGATGAATCGATTTTCACGGGGGTTAATCAATCAGATAAGAATTTGGAATTGGATTTCGATCACCATCATGCTGTAGAAGTTTCTGAAAGGTTTACTGGACGTAATGAAATTGGAAGTGCCGAGGTTTATTTGTCTAGTGACGCAGATGATAATGCAGGATATACTCTGTCGCATAAATTAAGTAATTTGGATGACAAGGGTTCTCGTTGTGAAATAACTGTTGGAGAAGGTGGTTCGTCTTGTCCAGCTGATGAAAAGTGTGAATTCGACAGTTGTGATGCTCAATCTAAGTTGCCAAATGATGAAGGGGAGATAGAAAGGGAACAAGACAAGAACTTATCCATTTGCGAGCATTTAGAGGGTGAGGACTCAATCTACAAGTATGGTGGTGGTGGTGACAACAAAAATGATTATTGTTCATCAAGAAGTATTTATCATCATCAGGAGTCAGCAGCACACGAGAATCCCCTCCTTATAAACTCTTCTGTGGCTTTTGGTTCAAAAGACCTGGATGATTATTTGCTAGAAAATGAGGGAAACGGTCAGGTTCCCCAGATGCTTAATGTATTTCAGAGTCAAAAAGAAAAGAATGCTGAAATTGACGAAAGTGCAATAAATTTTGGTTCTGTGAGATCAACAGGTATTTCAATTGCCGGTCAAAATGAAGAAGGGAAAGATAAGAATGACTTGGCCAAGTCTACTGAAAAAGTTAGAGCGATAAAAGATCTTGGTGAACCCAAAGATGTAAAAGTGACCAGAGATTTTCCTGCAGTCTGTTGTCCAGTACAGAGAGTTGATAAGATTACTAAAACAGCAGAAAGTTCTTCGAGTGCCTCAAGCAAGCCTCCAGATATAGTCACATCGCATCCAGAAGATGCGAGAGGAACTATTGTTGTGAAAAATAATTTTCCTGAAACCGGTTCAAGCACCAAGGCCTATGAAGTTGATTTGGACCCGCTGGCAGACAAGGCTCCCCAGCATAGGGATTTGAATGTTACTGATGGTGGAATGAAGGAATCAATAGAGAGCTTCTCCACCTCGACAAATCTCTCAAAGAAAAGTCCTCTGATTTCTCAGGTGAGTCATTAGTGCCATTATCTATCATTTGACCATCTTCCACTTTCCTGAATTATTGCCAATATCTATATAGTTGCCACCTCAATTGGGTTCAGAATGCAAAGTTTGAAACTTGATGTCGATCTTCATATGGCAATTCTAATTGAAGCTAAATATATGAAAAAATTTTGGAAGATATTTTAGCTGACAAATAAAATTTTTAACTTATCAGCTAACTTGATTAGATGTACTCGGTATGATTAAATAATTATTCAATGTTGAAGGTATTGGATGAATCATCCAAGTGGCTTTCTTATTTTGTGTGTGGAATTCAATTCTTCTTTTTGTTGTTGAGAAACAATTTGGAATTGTAGTATGGCTGTCCATTTACCTATGTTCTAGTCTAGCCACTCAGCTGAATCAGTTCTTGGTTCTGTCATTGTCGATGAGCTAGTTTGGAAGCCTTTTTTTAAGATCTGTTGATTCAACTTTGAGTTCAACAAGTCATGCTTAGCCGCCGCAGCAGCAATAGGTATAGCAATGTAGTTGATTTTCATTTTTTAAATTGTAGCTCTACCTTCTGATGCAATTTTATGTTGCCTCTATAAATAAACGGTTTTATTTGCAAGTACTTAGTATTTCATGATTTGTCAGTGGAATTGGAGTTGTTAGTTTTATGCATATATGTTTCTTAAATTTTTCACCCTAAAATTAAAGCCTTTCTTGTCAACATATGCTTGTTAGGGCAATATTTATTCACTGCAAAAGGTTATAACATGGGTCTTGTGTTCACTGAATGTCGCAGGTACAGAATTCTGAGCTAAACGAATTTTATGATGAGGTTGTTCATGAAATGGAAGAAATTTTGCTAGACTCTGTTGATTCTCCTGGGGTTAGGCTTGCTCAGGGTAATAGATATCATGGGCCGCTCTTTTCTATGCCTTTAAGAGATGGTGGGTTGACAGCATCTACTTCTGGTACCGATGATGCTTATCTTCCAGTTCAACACCCTGTGCAAATAGATAGGATTGAAGTGGTAGGTGCCAGGCAGAAGAGAGGAGATGTTTCTATAAGTGAAAGATTGTTGGGGGTGAAGGAATATACTGTCTATAAAATAAAAGTGTGGAGCAGCAAAGGTCAGTGGGAGGTTGAAAGACGATACCGTGATTTCGTCACTCTCCACTGTCACATAAAAACCTTATTTGCTGATCACGGATGGGTTTTACCTTTGCCATGGTCTTCAGTTGAACAAGAATCCAAGAAGATATTTGGAAGTGCATCTCCTGATGTTATTGTGCAGAGAAGTGTTCTCATTCAAGAGTGCTTACAATCCATTCTTCACACCAGGTTTTATTCAAGTCCTCCAAGTGCATTAGTTTGGTTTCTGTCCCCTCAAGATTCAAGTCCCATTCTGCCTGCATCGAGTCTGCCGGTGGCTCAGTCTTCTATAATGGGAGGGACAAAAAATGGAGACCTTTCCACACTAGGGAAGACCATATCACTTATAGTTGAAATTCCACCAAAGAAATCTATTAAACAGATGTTAGAAGCACAACATAACATGTGTGCTGGATGTCATAAGCATTTTGATGATGGAAAAACTTTGATTTGGGGTTTTGTAGAGACATTAGGATGGGGAAAGCCCCGAATTTGTGAGTATACTGGTCAATTATTCTGCTCTTCTTGCCATACAAATGACACTGCTGTCTTGCCAGCAAGAGTTTTACATCAATGGGATTTTACTCAGTATCCAGTTTCTCAGCTGGCAAAATCATATCTGGATTCCATACATGACCAGGTAACGTTAAGAACTATCGATGGCATTTTATAGATAACATCCTTTTTATTTGTCAGGTATATGCTTATATCAGAGGTTCTCATAGAGCACTCAACTCTAATAAGCTTATGACAAGCAAAAATCAGAAACAGACTACAAACGATGTGGGACACTGATAATCCTATTACTGAGTACTGACTAATTAAGACTGATTGCAAGGGAAATAATGGTTCAAGCCAATCTTATGTCCCTGGTACACCCAAATAAAGAAATTACAATCAAAATGAGACAATCACATATAATCTGATGAACGAGACACGAGACAGAAACTCTGGACTTTTGACAGGCCAGAACTCTCCCATCACACTTTTTCTCTGCACCCCCTCCCAAAAAAGAAGAAGAACAAAAGAAAGAAAGCACACACATATAAGTTGCTTGTATTATTCTCTAGTTTTTGTTTCTGGGCACAATAAATATTCTCAATGAATTTTCTCTTGCAGCCCATGCTTTGTGTCACTGCAGTTAATCCATTCCTTTTGTCAAAGGTCCCAGCCTTGCTTCATGTCATGAACGTCAGGAAAAAAATAAGGACTCTTCTTCCATTTGTTCGTTGCCCATTTCGGAGGTCTATCTACAAAGGACTTGGAACTCGGAGATATCTTTTTGAGAGCAATGACTTCTTTGCTCTAAGAGATCTTATTGATCTGTCCAAAGGAGCCTTTGCTGGTGAGCTTTTACTTGACTAACTGCTTTCTGTGCCTCTAATGGAATTATTCTTAACTTATATGTACACACACATTTACATGTTTAGCATATCTATCTTTGTTTAATGGAGAGACCCTGATCATCTATCTGATCAATGGTTAGTTTTGAAGTGGTTT
Organism: Vachellia pachyceras; assembly: GCA_025593235.1. NCBI lineage: Eukaryota > Viridiplantae > Streptophyta > Magnoliopsida > Fabales > Fabaceae > Vachellia > Vachellia pachyceras. The sequence goes on along the minus strand of JANTPZ010093278.1, from coordinate 14,335 downwards.
TGTTGTATTGAGTGTCCCTGATGTAATAATCCGTTAATGCAGCGCTTCCAGTTATGGTTGAAACCTTGTCATCTAAAATCCTGGAACACATCACTGATCAATGCCTCGTGTGTTGTGATGTTGGTGTTCCGTGCAGTGCCCGACAAGACTGTAGTGATCCATCTTCTCTCATTTTCCCTTTCCAGGTGTGTCTCTGTCTATATCCATTGTAATATTGGATTGGATAAAAAAGCTCCTTTTGTCTCGAGAAATGAAATATAACGTGTATTTGCAAGAAATCTGAAAAATCTATCAATTCAGATATTTTTATGAACTGCAGACTACTGAATAGCTTATGTGTGGATTGCTTCTTAAATTGTTTCAAAATAAGGTGTGATTATTGTCTCAGAATTAAGCCAATAAATAGAGATCCTTTGATGCTTTTCTCCACAAGTTATTGGCCCCTGTTGGCGGTGTTTATTTGTCAGCTCTTTGAGGCTCTTGTCTGGCCAGTTCCTCTATTTTGTATAAAAACTATACACGTAGTGAAAGTTCGTTGGAACATATCCCACATTTTCTCTTCATTGAGGAATTCCTTTATTTTGTTGAGAACTCAACAGTCAGTCCCATCGATGCTTTCCTTCTTCGGACCCCCACCCGTTCCCTAACCTCACTTTTGTGATTGATTTTTGTGAATTATTGAAAAATGTCGTCTTAATTTGAGTCCAAATATATCCGCAGGAAGATGAGATTGAAAGGTGTAAAGCTTGTCAGTCAGTATTCCATAAGCGATGCTTCAGAAAGCTCTCCAATTGTACCTGCGGGGCTCTCCTCAGACTGGATAAAATTACACGAGGAGGTTCGTTTTTGTTAGGGAGGGGTTTGTCTTCTGGGTCGTCATCCAGATTCCTGTCTGGCTTGTTTACAAAGGAAGATCCTCACAAGATCAGGGATCATAAAGACGAAAACATTATCTTGATGGGTTCCTTACCGAGCGTTCAGCTATGAAAACCAGTACGTTGATGGGTTCTGTCTATATCTCATCTTGATCTGCTAGGCCTTTCAGCGTTTGTTTACATCTAAAGATGTTTTGTTCAATGGCCATAATTGTCCATCCAGTCATTATTTTTTATTTTCTTATTGTTATTCTTTGCAACATAAAAATTTATGTACAGTTGTGTATCATAGCTTCCAGTTTTGTCTCTATTCGTCTGTTTTGTTTTAAATTCCTTACTGAATAAAATTCCAGCTTTTATCATATTCTCAGACGGAACTACATTTTATTTCGTTTAATGGGTGCCGTGGCTGGTTGGTCGAAAGTAAAACTAGCTGGTCAGCATGAATCGTTAGCTCGAAGCACATTTGTTAGTGTCCACGCACAGGTCCCTTGGTCGAAACTCGAAAGTAAAACTTGACATGAATCGTTATGGGGAAGCACATTTGTCAGTGTTCATTGGAAAATGAAGAATTTCTTTTTCTAAACAGATGTATCCATTTGTTTGAGAGATTATTGAATATTAAATGTGAACATATATTCTAACAGAATCTGAGCCTTCGTTCAACACATTATGAGAAATCAACTATTTCGTTAGAACTCAACTAACTGAAAATGAAGCATTTTTTAAAACAAGGAAATTGCTGAAGATGGACAAACCATTTTAGGTGATAAATTTGATGATAATATGTATGCATTGGAAGTGGAACAAGTAAATGAAATCAAACGCAGAAACTTAACAGAGTATTCGAAGTTGCATCACTTGGCAGGAAAATATGAGCATTGACCGAGGGCAAATAGATGGGTCACCTTCAACATGTGGATTTAGAAATTATACCATTCCAAGGCAGTTAGAAGTCTTGCCTGAATACAGGTGGACAACTACCCCTGGCTTATACGATAAAAATTTATCAAATTTACAAGCACGAATTGACATGTAGGCATTTGACTTGACAAAATTAGACATTTTGCAATGTGTCTGATGTAAAAATCATGTATTGGTTAGAGATATAAAGGTAAGCTTTTTAAAATGTTCAAAAATAGAAGATAATCTCATATCTAGAATTGGTTTCAACCTTGAGTTTTCAACAAATCAATTCAGTAATGCAGAATTCTTTTTGTTCAAAGATTGACAGCATAAAAAACAACTAACCACAATTCACAACTTATAATACAATCTGTGTGCTGTAGAAAGCATCAGTAGCAATTTTGCCCTCTGTGATCGTCTCAATGTGGACTTGTTCTTCATTTCTTAAAGCATCTGAATGAAGCTGTAGAAGATGCAGGACAATCTGACTGTATCCACTTTAGCGGTCTCGGCCTAACATTTTCTGAGGCATTTATTCCCCACAACTAGACAACTTTACACTTGAAAAATGCAAAATGATTATCGAGGAAAAAACAAATAATTAAGCTGCTTTGGAACGTTTGAAAAAATTACTACTCATTTCATAATGCTCGGGAAGCTCCGTTTATAATCTTAAATGATATTACCGTCATCATCTCCGAGAAGAGAGAGCGAAAAGGGAGCAATTGCTACATATGAGCCTATTCTATCGATGTATATCATCTCAAAGTCACCTTCCTGAATTATAATGGAACTGACACGTTAGGCATGTTGACATCAATTATGAACTAAACAGATGTAACTAATGGATTTAAAACTACTGAGAATCACCCAAATTTTGGTCTTGAAATAACTGTATAGAAGTTTCTACTGTATCAAATAAACAGTGAACATTGTGCGCCCAACAGCCTTTGTTTAGGCTTTTTCTTAAGCCTCCTGCCCCAATTTTCATGACCAGCCCGTTGTAGTGTTTGACAATCAATGCAAACTCAAATCTATGTCACGTGTTTATTTCTAAAGCCAAGACAGTGAAGTTCCCGAAGTGATTGTAACGAGGTCATTCAATCAAAATACAGATTTTTTTTTTCCAAAAAGGATCAATTATGTAATAATGAAACGTAAAAAAATCTATTTATTATGTTTTTAAAAGAAAACTCAATAATAAAAGATACTGACTTCCACATGCACGCACACAAATATACTGACACCCAAGTATCCTATTGATTTTATCGAATGAAGTAAAGTAATCAATATTCGTTATGTAACGTCAGCAAATTAAGTACCTCGAACCTTTCATCGGCAATCGCTTCCTTCATCAATCTTCGCAGATGCAGAATTGGCTCCTCCTCTTCAAGCAATTTTAGCGAATCTCGAATCCTTGCCGCTTCTTTGTAATCCTATACAAATTAAACACAAATTGTTCGTAATCACCATTCCTTGAGAATGAAGATTCTAAGAGTCTAAAACCACAGACAGATAACGCTTGTATTCTCTATATCTTCCTTTCGAATTGCACAGATTGGAAGACTGATTTCATCTTGAACTCTAACCTCGGATCTCGCAGCTACTTCCAATTGCTGCTTCAAGAGGGCGTAGGAGTGAGACAAAGAGGGAATCGAGCTCGGCGGACTTTGACTCTGCTTCTGACTCTGTCTCTGGCTCTGGCTCATACTCCGACTCTCTCTGGGGCCATTCCCATCCCTTTCTGCAGCAGCACACGCAATAGGGATCATATTTCTTTTCCTGATGCTTCTATAATCCACCCACACACCCTCAAGCTCGCCTGAGATTCTCCGAAACCCGAGCTTCCAGGACGCAGAACCCGCAAATCCAAAAAACTCCGAACACTTGATGACTGCATTCTCCCTATTACGCGACACTTGCCACAATCAAAGAACAGCTAGTAGTCCAGTCGAATCAAGATCAAGATCAAAATAGATTCTTTATTTCCCTTTTTGAACAATATAGTGGGTGGTTCAGTCAGTTGTCCGTTGCGCTGTTTTGGTTTTAGACAGCGACGGGATAGGTTAAGCAGCGTTTTCTGGGTCTGGATGCTGAATTACTGTTACCATTATCCAGTGGAGCACCGAAATGAATTGAAAAAGACATGGGATCGCGGGCAAAAGATAGGATTTCCCGCGGACCATGTCTGAAAATAACGAAATTATGATTACCGGAGAAGATTCGCAGTCAGAAACTATCAGGCGGGTTCAGATATTTTTGGTTATTGGGGTCCAACAGAAAAAGAAAAAGGCACAGTTTTGTCGGATTGGAGTTTGTGTGACATTTTTGTTTTCGTTCATTTCACTTCCATCATTGGCATATAATGAATAATCACATAGCATTTTGTTACTTGCATAAATTTTACTGCTTAAACGCACTTAAAATCTAAATTCTTGTAAATATAAAAAAATTAAGACAGTTATTCTAATTGAGTTTGATAATAGTTAAAAATGTACTCTCAAATAATTTGAGATTGGGCAATGGAGGAAAGAAAATTAGATGGGGTGTACTACCCTTTGTACGTATAAAATAAGAAAGATTTTAATTTTTCAAAGAAACACTCTAAAAGACATTAACACCACCTCAATTTTAGAGTGTCAATTTATAAAAGATCATAAAAAATTGAAAATAAACCATTTTTTATTTGTAATATATCAAAATAGTGTGTTTGAGAATATGTTGGGGAAATGAGTTTATAGATTTTAAAAATAATTTACGGAATCTAAGAAGAATTTACGGATTTCAAGATGTTTTTTACAAATTTCAAGATATTTTTTGTCTTAACTTAGATGCACGATTGGTGGAAAGATTTCCTAGACATGCACATAATCTAATTATCCTCAGGAACATAGAAACATTTGATAAGTGCTCCAACATTGAGGTAGTTGGGTGCACAACTTACAAGTGGCATCTGACACATGCCTTACAAACGCTAATATTGATATAGTGCTTGTTTGGAATGTCATTTTCAAAAGTTAAACGCATGTTCAACAGTGTTTTTCTGTAAAATGAAATAATCTCCTCCATATATTTAGTTCAGCTTGCGTAAAGTACTTCTTTACCGTTCTACCAAACGAGTCCATAATCGTGTGGCTTAAAACTTCGATGTGAAACTGCTGGCCTCATGTGCGTAGCAGTGTATAAATAGCAATCGGGTGAATCCAAAAGTCCAAATTAACGTCCACGCTATGCCGTATGCACTTGAAATATCCATGTTAGCAGATAGATCTGCTGCATTTTCCATGAATTGGAAAACTACAAGGTGGACGATGTTTGGTGGGGTCTAAGTGAACTTAACTAATATGATCATTATCTATCCGATAATGTACCTTTCCCGTTCCTTCCCAGACCAACTGAGTTGGATTTTACAGGAACTTAATTACTGAAATGATCAAGTATGAGTTTAGTGCAATGCTTGGGTTAACCGAGCCTCCAGTTGAGCTTAGGAAAGGAAACATTATGCAAAATGCATGCTCAAAAGAGTATAGTCACATAAGAGGAGCCATCCCCTTTCTGTTTAAGAATAACTTTTATGGAGTTTGAAGTAAAGTGCATGTTCAGGAAAACTTTTTCTTAATATTACAAGCAATCCACGATAAAAAATATCTTAAAATCCATAAAAACATTTTGAAATATGTAAAAAGCATATAAAAATTAGTAAAATCATATCGAAATTCGTAAAATATCTCTCATAATGGATTCCCAAACACACAAAATCTAGGTTTTGGAGAACAGATTTTGGGAGAATATCTTTTCTGGATTTCGAGGAAAAACCTAGATTTTGAAAGGTTATTGTGTTTGAAAAATTATTGACTTTTACGGAGTTCAACGCAAAAAGTAAGTATGAAAGAGGAAAGATAAAGAAAGAAAAGTAGGAGAGAGAAAATTTATTAGGAGATATGCGATTTGACAAGAAAATATATCTTTCAAAACCTAAATTTCAAACTTTTGTTTTGTATCCAAAATAATTTTTCTAAAAAATATGAGTACTTGAACAAAACTTAAGTTTTTTAATACAATTTAGGGCTTGTTTGCCATCACTTCCTGAAACATAGGTTTGGTTTCAAAACATAGGCTATGTCCAAGTATAAAATTTTTTCTCAAAAGTTATTTTGGTTACAAAACCTCAGTTTGAAACCTAGGTTTTGAAACATACTTTTTCCTCTTTCCTACTTTTTTCCTTATTTCTCTTTCCTATATTTTCTTTCTTCTTTTTCCTCTTTCCTACTTTTTTCCTTATTTCCCTTTCCTACTTTTTCTTTCTTCTTTTTCCTCTTTCCTACTTTTCATTCTTTCTCTTCTCTCTTTCCTACCCACTTTTTTGCCTCGGAATCTGTAAAAACCAATAACTTCCCAAACATAAATCACTTTTCAAAACCTAGGGTTTGCCTCGAAATCCATAAAAACTAATAACTTCCCAAATATAAATCATTTTTCAAAACTTAGGTTTTGCCTCAGAATCTGTAAAAACTATTTTTCAAAATCTAGATTTTACCTCAAAATCTGTAAAAGCTATTTTCAAAATAGCTTCCAAACAAGCTCTTAGTTTTATAATAAAATCTAGTTTTCAATAAAGCTTCCAAAGGACCGTAAAGCAAACAAAACCCTCACCCAAGTGACTGCAGGGGACAAATATTATAGGGAGAATTACCCTCAGGTCCCAAGCAAGACAATTAAATACAAAATGGTCCTAAATATTAGTCTTAAATACAAAATGGTCCCAAACATTCACAAAATTACAAAATGGTTCCAGGAATAGCTGCTCGGGTTGTAAATGAAGGCTGCTGAGGTTGTTAGCAGCCTTCATTTACAACCCGAGCAGCTATTCCTGAAACCATTTTATAATTTTGTGAATGTTTGGGACCATTTTGTATTTAAGGCTAATATTTAGGACTATTTTATAGTTAATTGTTTTGCTTGGGATCTGAGGATAATTCTCCCAATATTATATACTCATCCGCTCATATCAAAAATCATGAAGGGGAGTAATATTATATACTCGGATTGGGATATTGAGCTTCGATAAGTTCCACGGGAAGCGATTCATTGAGTAAATATTTTGGCAAAAGATGCTCATTGAAATCTTGAAGAAATGATGGTTTTACAAGAACCTCATCTCTAGATTTAGAGCCTGATGATTGCGGGAGGAAATGCTGCAAATTTAAATTGTTGTATATTAGATATAACTTCAACCTATAGCTTTGATGGTTGAAAAAAGAGGAGGAAGGAATAGGAAAAAAAAAAGAAATTATGGATGAAAATATAGGAAATAAATTCAAAATGAACCACCCATTATAGATATTCTTCAGCGTTAAATGTTAAATAAAAAATAGACTTTTTACTGAAAATTTATGTATTAGTTGGTTGAGTTGTGATAATTGATCACTTCTATTAAATTTAAATCTATTAGAAATTGGATTGTCAAAATAAGTTTTTTGGGGGCAAAATTTTGAAGAAAGGATAAGTCCCATCTACTATTTTTTTTAAAAAAATATTTTAGGTAGGGGCTAGGCTCACCCACAAATCAAGGGCAGGACGAAATCTCCCTTCTTCTTAGGTCATACCAATGTTGGGCAGAGCGAGCCGTCAATTACCTTCAGGCATTTACTTAAACGCCCAGGAGCTAGGATGTCACCCCAAGCGCCGCGACTAGAGCCACAACAAAGTGACCTTCTCCGGTATAGAACCCTCTTCCTTTTGATGAGAGTGCCCAATAACTTTATCAGTTGAACCTACGGATGATGTGTTATTTTTTTTTTTTGATAGACTAGAGGTAGCAAAATAGTTTATCTAACTTTTCTCTTGTACCAAGAGAACTTTTCCTAGACTTAGGCCAACTTGTACGTTCATGTTAGGCCCAACCCAAATGGGTCCACTCGCAGTCTGGCACCGCCATTTAACATTCCAAAGGAAGCGACTGAAATGACAATCTAGTCAACGCAGGACAGTGCAACGTGAGCGCGCACACCAGCAGGCAGCGACTGAAATGAAGAAAAGCGAAAATGTGATGACTCGGTGGGAAAACGAAAAGATAGCTGATGAAGGCGATGATGAGCATTGAGCTGAATTATGATCGGATCTTTGGGGATTGTCCTGAATTATGATGTTGTTCTTTCTTTCTTTTTTTTAGATTTCTAAATATCGTTTACTTTAGATTCTATTGCACAAATCTGAGTGCGGGCTACTTTGTTGTTATAATCGTCAGATGGAGATTCTTGTTGTTTCCTTTGTCCTGTTTGTTTTTGGGTTTCATAGACCTGTCATTGGATTTTCCGATGGGATTTGATTCAGTAAAAGCAGCTTCTTGGTTCTATGGGGTTATGGCAGGCGGCCTGGCCTTGCATAATCGTTTTTTCTACTTATTTTTATCATTGCTCACTCCGTTGGCCTGTGAGAAACCTTGGAAGAAAGATAGACGTTTCATTTTTGTTTGATTTCATTTTTTCGTTTGTCCATGGTTCTCACTAATGAGCCGGTTGTAATCTGCTAAATTTTCATAGGATTTATCAGCACCCAGTAGAGGTCTACGTATTCTTATATTACAAGGGAAATGGTATTTCAAATATGCGGTGGTGGCTTAAATCTTTCTGTTTTACTTGGTTTCTTCTTAAATATGTAAATTCATTAAATCTTTCTGTTTTAATGAGCATGTTATTTTTTTATCTGAAATGTGTGTGCCTGTGAATTTTTCAAAACTAGAAAATCCTAAATCATTTGGCAACAATTTTGCTAGGCTAGACTGGTGTACTAGACTGATTTTTTTTTTTCTTTGTAGGAACATGTTTGAAGGGGACGATGTTTATCCCATGTTACTCTCTTCTGTTGGGGGAAATAGATTGCAGTATGATACTGATGGAATTCCGCTGCAGCTGTTTGGGGACTGTAAGTATTTTCGAGTAGCTGACTTCTGATTTGTTACTTGCTTTCTTAATCTGATATGCTTTGCAATTTGTACTTCTGTAATATGCATGAGTTGACTGTCACATTTTATTCTGATTGGTTTCATGCTTTACGTGAACGCACCATGCAAACTTTACATTTTTCATTTGCATTTTTGCATGCTTTCCTTTCTTCCTAGTTTCTCGCCCCCCTGCATTTTCTCAGAAATATTTTCTCCCGCTTCTAACATTTTGGTCATATGCTCACATTCACCGACTATTATTTATCTTTTTTGTTTTTTCTCTTTCTAAACTTTGAACTTTGGAGTATGGTGGAGTTTATCACTCTCCTTTTCTGGGATGCTGATTATAGTAGCGGTACTTGTGTATCAATTATCTCTTTTAGTGTCCTTAGTTAGTTTGCTGAAGACCATAATAACTTCGTCACAGCTCGAGTTGGGTGCAACATTGGTTCCTTAAACTGTGAAGGAGATGGGCATAATCCTCTTATGGAAACAGTGAAAGGAGGTGTAGAACTAGGATCACTATCCAGAGAGCGCAAGCATCCAATGTCTCTTGACAATAAATCTTTTCAAGATAATGTTGGTCATTCTGGATATGCCCCGAACATGGTTTCTACTGGTCTGAGGCTTTCTTATGAGGAAAATGAGCACAATTCTTCCATCACATTTGGCAGCAAAGGCGTTAAAGCGGCACTTCCCATAATTTTGCCCCTTGATGATAAACTAAAGGTTGAAATTGATCAGCAAAAAAAAGAGCTTGATTGTTATATCAAGTTTCAGGTAAGGGAACTTTGTCATTGCTTATTTATTTCCTTTTTGGTGTGGTCTGTGGCGTAGAACTTATTGCAAAATAACTAAATCTCTCTTCAGGGGTTTCGTTCTTTTCTAAATGGGTTTAGATAGAACCTTGCTTGCTGCTGCTGAGCCATAACAAGAATTGTCAGTGAAGTTTAATTTTGTTTATTCAGGAATATAGTATCTTGTCTGATATTGTCGCGGCTTGTATTAGATTCCTGAAGTAAACTGATAACCAAAGCAGTTTGTTTAGCCATCCATGTGGAAATTATTGCTTACTGTTTTGCATGTGACCAGATTGATGATTCTGTCTTGCAGACTGCATATTCACATCTTACCATGACCATATTTAACAGGAGGAGAACACCATCAAAGGTCTGAGAGAAATGAGGCTAAGACACACGTTTTCTTTTCTAAGTGCCATTGAGCGAGGGGTTAGCAGTAAGCTGTATGAAAAAGAGCTAGAAATAGAGAATATGAAGAACAAGAACCAAGAACTATTAGAGAAGATAAAGCAAGTTAGCATGGAACTTCAATCCTGGCAGTACAGAGCGAAATGTAACGAGTCTGTCGTCACTGCGTTGAAGAACAACTTACAGCAAGTCACGGCACAATGTGCTATGCGTGGTAAGGAAGCTCAAGGTGATAGAGAAATAGAGGAGGTAGCTTCATGTGCGAATACAGGTTATGAAGGAATTACAGAGCATGCTGGAGATTTTAGTTCCTTGAAGAGGCAGATGAGTTGCAGGGCTTGCAAAGTCAAAGAAGTGTGTGTTTTAATGTTGCCTTGCAGACATTTGTGTCTGTGCAAGGACTGTGAAGTACTTATTGATGTGTGCCCTGTGTGCGGGACCATGAAGACTGCGAGTGTTGAAGTATTTATGTCATAGGAATATGATTTTAACGTACCCTTCAAGTTACCGAGTGATATGGAGATACCTGTGGGGAAAATGTAAGATGGCGTTTTCCTTCTCTCTTCAAACTCGTAAACATGATCAGAGCTTTCTTCCAGGTTATTTTTCTTTGGTTTAACTAAATAATAATATATTCGTTTTCATTTTGAAAGCATGTATCTTCCTCTCCCAATAATAAAAGGCATTTGGATTAAACTCACTATGAGTGATCCATTTCTATTTCTGAGCGATTGCTCAAACTCGACGTGTTTTTAGTTTTTTTTACCCTTTCACGACCATATGAGAATTCTCTATGTTTAATGCTGTAATATTTTTTATTAATTAAAAAAATATTACGCCTCCAAAAAAAGTGAAATTCACTTCTGAAGGTTAGAATTAGAATTTAGAATCTGTTTATATATATATATATATCTAAATAAATTTGGCAGCCTCAAAAATTAGAAGAATAAAAAGGTGTTATGACTTATGATTAAGTTTTGAAGTAGGAAATTACAATTTTTATTTTTACTTTTTTGGAGAATTTCGTTGACCGTTTCATTTTAATCTCAAAATCCCTATTGTTACGTTTGGTACCATGGAAGTGAGTCCATAGAATTGGAATTGAGGTGGGAAGTGAAAATTTGACTTATTTGGTAAGTGGGAAGCCACTTCTATGGAAGTGTCACTTCCATCAAAGGTGAAAAGGGTCAATTCCTAGCTCCTCGTGAGAACTAAGATGAGTTCCATAGAATCCAAACATGTGGACCATTATGCCCCCAATCTCTGGTGATGAGTGATGGAGTGTAGACGCCGGCGACGAGTGGTGGAGTGCAGATGACGGCGACGAAGGAGTGCAGACGACAGCGACAAAGCAGTGCAGACGACGGCGACTCCCACAATGGCGACGAACTCGACCTACGATCTCTGGTGACGAAGGTGACCCGCGATCTTTGGTAACGAACGCGACCCCCCACCTCCATTCTCTGCGACGAACGCAACCCCCACCCCGATCTCGTCGATTGCTGGGAGTGCGAGAGGAGAGCTGAACGTTTTTGAAGACCTAAAAAAGCTGAGAGACGGAGCTCATCGATCTCATCGATTGTTATGAAGGAAGACGGAGCTGAGAGGCGAGAGAGTAGAGAATCAGACTAAGGTTGTGCTGGCGTGAAGGGAGACGGAGCTGGTTCTGCAATCTGAGAGGCGAGAGAGCTTTTTTTGGATAAAGGGCATTTTGATAGTTTGAGTTCTAGTTTCACTTCTAATTCTACTTCTGTTTTCAATAAAAACATTTTTATATACCAAACGAGGCACACATTCTTACCAAGCTGCAAAAGGTAGGTAAGCACCCGTGAGTGGAATATCCATTTCCCGCAGCCGTAAATTCCATTTATATATTTCAGAAAGAAAAAGAAAAAATCTTCGCCTTACCGTTTCCCTGCACTCTCACCTTCTCTCCTACCAACTCTCGCTCCAAAACAGTGTTCGCCATTGATCCGTTCCTGAACTTGGAAAATGCAGAGCACAGCCTTCACTCTCTCCCCTTCCCTTACTCTTCACAAACCTCGCAGACCTTCCACCTCCAATCACTTCTTTCCTACACATTTCTCTATCTCTGCTTCCTCTTCCAAGCCCAGTGAAAGCTTCTCCTCCTCATCCTCGTCGTTCCATCGCCGGTACTGGTCTGTTGCCTCCCCCTTCCCCTCTTTTAAGTTCAGGCCCTCAACATCTTTTCCCACTCCTGCTTCGTTTGATTCTGATGCTACTCGCTTTGAGGTACGGGCAACTTCTGTGCCCGAGAGCGCGGATGAGAGTTCCAACGCTTTATTCAAAACTCTGCAGCTTGGATCGTTGTTTGGACTCTGGTACCTCTTCAATATATACTTTAATATCTACAATAAGCAGGTATTCAATCTCAATTCCTGTCTCATAACTACTTTGTTCTTTCTATTTTAAGCTGCGGAGGAAAAATTATGGAGATTTTGTGGTGGATTATTGTCTTTCTTTTCATTACTTTGGCATTAAACGGCCGAAAATTTTTCCAATTTTGAATCGTGGTCGGTGTACGATCAAACTGCTGAGAACTCGTTACATATTATTGGTGCTTGAACTTTCGAATTATGCCATATTAATTCGAAGGCTTAGTCCGGATTCCAGTATGACCGTCTTGTTTTCGTTGTGATAATTGATAAATGTTCTTTGAAAAACTTTCTGATACAATGGGTTAATATTCGTCTGAAGGCAGACATTGACATACAGTATTAGTCTTCCTAAGTTGGCAGCTGAAATCCGTAAGCTTCCAATTACAAATGGCGGTGGCTGGATAAACATATTATGAGGAATTAATTCTTCTTTCTCTAGATTTTTGATAGTATTTAAATTTAAACTTTTACTGGTTTCCTTGCTCACAGGTCTTGAAGGTGTACCAGTTCCCCGTAACTGTCACTGCAGTTCAATTTGCTGTTGGGGCTTCCCTTGTCTTATTTTTATGGACTTTTAATCTCTATAAAAGGCCTAAAATAAGTGGTTCCCTGGTATTTGGCTTTGTGCTGAATTATATATTCTGTCTTATATTCATTATTTGAGCTTTGTGTGTGTGTGTGTGTGTGTAGCCAATAGTAATTGACTCTAACTCTCTAAGTGACTTGTTGGCAGCTTGCAGCTATACTACCTTTGGCTGTGGTACACACTTTAGGGAACCTTTTCACTAACTTGAGCCTTGGAAAAGTAGCCGTGTCATTCACTCACACTATCAAAGCAATGGAGCCTTTCTTTTCAGTGGTTCTTTCTGCCATATTCCTTGGAGAGGTGATAATACATTGTTGCTTCCAGTTTCTTTCTAAATGTAACCCCTTATATTGTTTATTTGAACAATCTGATGCCTGGTATTATGATTTCTTATAGTTAGGAAAGTGGCATTTTATGTAACCGTCTAATGAGTCATAGTTGGTAATTCACAAGTAGCATTCTGGCGTATTTATCATTCACTGGTCATTGATTACTAAGTTGCCAACCTTAGTAGCTTGTTTCACTGTCTTACAGATGCCAACTGCATTGGTGGTCGCTTCACTTGTGCCTATTGTTGGTGGAGTGGCACTGGCGTCTGTCACTGAGGCGTCATTTAATTGGTAAGATCTCCCTTTTCAGTTCTTTACCTTAAAGGGGGTGAGAATGAGAGCATATCATCATTACAGAGGCAAATAATTGGCATTTGAATTCTAATTTGCTGCCCATTCTGTGGAATACTTGAAAGGGCTGGATTTGGGAGTGCAATGGCATCTAATTTGACATTTCAGTCTCGTAATGTTCTCAGCAAAAAGGTCATGATTAATAAAGAGGTAATTTGCTGATCTTGCATTAGATAGCATTTTGTGGCACTCTTATCTTAATTTGCGTCTTTTTAGGAAGAGGAGAAAAATAACTAGTGTTTTGTTCTCCTCAGGAAACAATGGACAATATAAACCTCTTCTCAACAATAACTGTTATGTCCTTCTTTTTGTTAGCACCTGTGGCTATCTTCATGGAAGGCGTCAAATTTACCCCCTCATACCTCCAATCTGCTGTGAGTGTCTTGATGATTAAAATCGATATATATTTTCTCTTAGCAAGGGAATAAGTTAAAAAAATGTTCTTGGGTGTTGAGCCTGTTAATCTGTAATCTTGTCATTTTTAACAGGGGTTAAATGTTAGACAATTATACACCAGATCTCTTATTGCTGCGCTCTGTTTCCATGCATATCAACAAGTGAGTTTTCCTCTTCCATGCATAACTATAGATTTTCTTTCCTCCTGCTATATTATCTTATCTTGTCAACATAAGTAAGTGTTACGTCTGAAATTAAAGAAACCAAGTTAGAATTCATTTTGAAATAATTAAGAGACTCTGTCATTCCAATTAGGAAGGGCATTCTGAATGCTACCTGTTC